>JAHWFP010140131.1:0-41043 GCA_023313725.1 Lithobius niger | reverse complement strand
AAAGGTAACTATCGTAAATTCGCACTACAGGGTTCATACCGACCTGGAAAGTCGGGGAAAATTAGGGATTTGAAATATGGAAAAAAATGGTAAATTGGTGAAAAGTCAAGGATATTAATTTTTAGAATGAACTGTTTTTTTAGAACGGTTTTTTATGAATCATTTTTTCATTTTTAGAATGAGCCATGTGGTCTCGTAAGTTCCACTCGCTTTGGTACTACTGTGGTATCCTATTTTGTAAATAAAAAAAATTGGCAAAAAATTGCAGCTACCATCCAGATGAAGTCATGATGCTAGGCCTGCAGAGTGGGCACTTGAGTCTTGTGTAACTGAAAAATTTTTAAAAAATGCTAGTGTTTTGGCCAGGGATATTTGAAGAAATAAGTCGGGGATATTCATTTTCAGATACGAGTTCATTCACTTTTTCATTCACTTTTCACTACTGAAAACCGGCGATAACAGTAGCGATAAATCGACTACAAAACTCTGTGGTGTGTGTTTTGCTAAAGCATAATTTCTATGTGACGATGTATTAAATTTATAGTTCTAAATTTTACGTTTGATAATTCGTACAAGTTCTTGCCAAGTTTATTTTTTGCTGACTTTCACAACTAAGATCTCCTCAAAGTCTTGCCAATTTTATTTTTCGCTGACTTTCACAACTAAGATCTCCTCAAAGTCTTGCCAATTTTCGACAACATTCTGTTGTTTCATCAGGTTAATGTTTTAAAGTCTGGACTGCCTACATCATCATAACATCCAGGCACACATTAGCGTTTTTGAATTTTACCTTCAACGCGGGCCCCAGTACCTACAGTGTTGTCAGCTTTCCTCCCTCTTTCCAGCTCTCACTGGCAATTGAGCTGTTCACACAAGTCTTTGCCTCCTAAGTTGAAAATCCTGGTATATGCAGGCCCTTGCATATTCTCCTTCTTGGCTCCTCTCTTACCACGTAGCTGTAGGGCGAAGGAAAAATTGATGAATATGTCAAAATGTATTTGACCCAGACCATAACGGAATAGTTCATACAACTGCTGATGATAATTTCAAAGAAGACTAATTTCAGGAAGGGGTAGTGGGGGAAATTCTCGAGCAGCTTGGTACACGAGATGATATGTATACATGTCATCTCGACAGAAGTGATGCGCCTATATGTGAAGGATGACAAATGACAGTTGCAGAGGTGCAATGGGTAGCGAAGTGTGATGATGCGAGAAACACTGTACCTCGGTGCAAGTCGTCAGCAAGAGACATCACAGAATCCTACTACCTGCTTAAAATTGATAGGAAGAAGAACAAGACCGGAGACCTAGTGCTGCATGTTGACCGCAGACAACACATGAGACGCTGAGCAGAAGCCTCACCTGAGAATGAAAAGGAGATATCACGACAGGATGAGCAGTTCTACGAGGAAGTGTAAATGATGAAATTGTCGGCAATCAACTGTCGGGGACATAGGTTGTCAGGCCATTAGATGAGTCAGTCTCATTTGTGTTTTGAAGCCTGATCACGAGTGGTTTTGTTGGGAAAAGGCACAAGCCTTTATTATGGCTCATACTCATGTAACAAAAGTCAGCCATGCATCCTCTCCATGTTTACAAGCAGTAGACGACAGACGTGTGAAAAGTGAGGTCGCGAATTAGCTTAGCTACGGAAGCATTAGGTCAGATATTTGTACACGACAAATGACTTATGTGTGCTAAACAGTTCTTGACCATCTGTATTGACCACAGCAGAGAAGGGAGATTCTAGGTCGGCCCAGGGTCGGCACAAGCAAGCCAACGACAGGAAATTGATTCTGCCTGCGCAACCCGTAAAGGTAAAACACCCATTACTGATATCATGGGTAGATATCACCCATGCTGATATGTATTGGTTAAGAGCTGGCTGGTTAATGCGAATCATTTACTTACCAGTAACAATAAAAAGTTTCAAGTGATATACTTCTAATAATTAAGTCTCATTTCGTTGGAACTCTTCACGTGCTCTTGAAAAATTTCAAAGCAGGTTTATTAAACATTCTATAAAAAAAATCTCTAAGGCTATTCAGTTTCACTTTCTCTTTTCAAGCTAAGGAAATCCCCCCAGGGAAATTCCCGTTTGTTCGCTGCTAAGGATATTTTCTTATGATGAAAAGTGAAAGTCTTCGTCAGTCAGCTATGCACACTGTAGGTAGTGAATTTTTATCAAAATATGGGCCTACTAATAATTATGAAATTGACAGTTAAATACAGTTAATAGTTATTATACCGTGTCCCCCCCCCTCCTCCCTGCCATCCTCGTGATAAAATGTATTGAAGCAAGCTGGATCATTGTAATTAGTAACCAATTGAAAACATGCGTATTTGTATCGTTAAATTTATAATAGGTAACCTATGCCTGTATCAGAAAATAAATTTTAAAATATTTTACGCAATATTTTATGCACTTAAAAAAAATTCATGCAATTTTACAGCACTATCAAAATAATACAAGATTTGGCTACATTAATTCAGGGTTTTCGTATGCAGCCTTGAATTCCTTTCAAAGCACCCTATAGCAGAATCAGCATGAGTTGCAGCTGGTCCTGTTACAGTTTGATTTACCCTATTTTTCTTTTGCCAAAATCTGTATACAAGATTTTGCCAAACGTTGATGGATTTTAACTATCAAATACACCATTAGAATTATTTTTTTTTTGTAACGTGAATGATGCTATTCTCAAGACGATAGGTTGGAGTTTTAATCAAGTTATGTCGCAAAATCTAAAAAATAAAGATACTGAAAAAGGCAAGTTGGTGGCACTAAAAATTAATTCTCGAACTCAAAAAACTGAACATTTTTTTGCATAGGACAAAATTACTTGCTGGAAAATTTGCACTACAACAAATAGAAATTCCTACTTCACACTTGGAAGCGAATTATCGGTGGATATAATTTTCTAGTAAGTAATTTCCTTAAGTCAAAGTAAAATGAACGTGTTGGTTTATCGTAATAGAACAAAATTCCTCCCTTTTCGCTTCCTGCCACATAAGCTCCCTGTCTCCCTCCCTCTGATCTTGCAGATCATTTTTCGTTTGAAAAAATCTTGTCAACAGACCCGGTGAAAGTATTCTGCTTCCTGTGAAATCCTTAAAAAAACCATTTAAATTAAATCTTAAAAAAAAGGTGTGGGCGTATATTTTCCTTAAAGACCATCCCCTCTGGTTTTAGCATTTTTCCTCATAACTTCGGAATGATAAGAGATAGTAGCGTGGGATTTGGACCATCAGAAAGCTGGCCAAAAAAAAAAACTTTATAAATAGTATGTTGAGACCTTATAATTCATCAACCAGAAGTGAAAATATCACCAATTCACTTGCCACTGGGAAAATATTTTAGTCGCCACCCTGCGCAATTTAACCGCCATGTCCAGTAGATTTCTGCACCATGCTTAAAACAAAAAGCCATAAAGAAATGTTTGTTGTAAGAGCCGTGAGTTGGACCTGAAGCTTGTCAGAATACAATGCTTGCTGAAATGCAGTTTTGAATAGATGTAATAGTAATTTTAAGCATACCTAAAGTAAAGTAGTACCGTAAATCGTGTATTAAAAGCCCAGTTGAAGCTAAAGCCCACCCACTAAAAATCATGAAATAGTGGAATTAAAGCCCACCCCTCAAATTGCCATTTTTCTACAAAAAATTACCTAAAAGTTTATATGATGTGAATAAAGATAGTACTGCTTGCTATGTTTACTGGCCCCCTCTCCCTCCCTGTAGTAATAGTGGACTCTTCCTTTAGCTCCTAGCACCTGCACAAGGCATCTCTCACCTTAGCCTCCTCCCTTAATTCTTCACAGCAATTAAAAGGATGTAAAAATTGATCTTTCAGAGATCGTTCAAAGCTTCGAAGTTTCTGTAATAGATATCCAGAAAGATTATAAAATTGATAAAGCTCCCCCCCGCCCCTATTTTTGCCAATTTAACTGCAAAAGCCCATGGACGTTTAATCCACGCTTCACGGTAGATACCTGCATAAGTTTGTCGGCTGAATGCATTTATTAAGTGGATGATGCTTACGCAAATTAGACTGCTGAAGACCGAATGAGAGAGATGCAGTGCAGTGCAGTGCAGTGCAAGCAATATGTACCAGAAATGAGAGCTGAGTAAATGCTGTTTCAGTAGCTGTTACTTGCTGTACTCTTCTTCACTATTGGTTAGGGGGGATATGCTATTCTGAAAAATGTACCATGGTTTAGCACCTTAATGCAAAGTATAGTTCAATTATGTCAGGATTTGTATGCGATGTGGATAAGATGGAAAAGTCTGAAATGTTGCGAGACCCTTTCCCAAGCTTTGGAAAATATGGAATTCTGGTTGATTATCAATATCATTGTGGAAAAGCCTCCTAGGCCCCATTACCATTTGGTATTGACTCGTATCCTCATTTCCCGCAAATCAAATCGGGTAATATATTATTATAAAATACTAAAATATTTTTTACTATAAAATTTCCTGAAAAGTTCTTGTGAATGGGTGCGCCTGCATTTCGCAGCATAAAAAGTAAGGTCTCATTGGACCTTTACCAATTTTTCTTTCTTATCTGACAGTATTTGGCCCTGTATCACAATTTCAACTGTTTTGGTAAAGGTAAACTGTATTCTGTAAATTGACCTTTTTTAATTTACTTTTTTCCTGAGCGGAGCCAACATTAGCATCTTAACATGTGTATTAAATTGTGTCAAACTAAAACAAAACTGGAGCTTTGAAAATGGTTTACTATGTTTGTACAGACCTTTAATATTTACAGGAATTTTGTGAATGCCACACAAATTTCAGTAACTGGCACTGTCTCTTTACAGGCTCCATGCAATGGCTGAAAGCAGCACACCAAACAACGACACGGAGACATCTCCATCTAGTGGCCGAAGTCTGGGCTTCAACTGGTCCTTCCACGACAGCCTCGACCCTCACCTAAATGTAGCCGCCGAAGCCCCTCGCCGTCTTCGTGAAGATCTTCACCAAGTGATTCGTGGGCTAAGTCCTCTTGTCGAACGATCACAAACCATAACGCTATCCACGTGGTTACGCCACCCTCGATCTCACGCTCGCATGTCTCCTCCCGAGGCGACGACGGCAACTCACACGCCGCTGCTGAGTGCCCAGAGCCCCACAGATCACAATGAGTTTGTGATAACAATGGATCCCGAATCCCACGATGGTGAAGTGGGCAGTGTACTTCAACCTGATCGATCTGTGGGCATGCCTTCACCGGCTGCTAACAATAACAATGGCCCAGCGACTGGTGAGAACCAGTCGGCCCAACCTACAGACATTCTTCGGCAGAGCCCTGAACTTAGGGCCATAATGTCGGTCGCTGAGAAATATCTTCCATTTTTGCTAGTGTTGTTGGCGAAGCTCATCTTTGACCACAAGACAGGTAAGTTGCGTTCATGTCTGTGAGGAATGGGCAATAATTACCTTATATGCTGGTGTAGAGCTCTTTTAAGCCTTTGCGCTTCACCATTTGTCTTGTATGTTTGTACGAGAAGGCTAACGTCACCTCGCACCCCAAAATTTGCCACTGTTGCTGTATAGGCCTATGTGCTAAAATAATGTAAATGAAAAGTCAACAAGGAATGCAAAGTAGATGATCCTGGAAAATTTCTTAGGATGACAAGTGAGCAGCAGTAATAGTATGGTTGTTTGGTTTACGGGTGAGGTTTCAAATTAATGCACCAGACAACCAGGCACTTTATTTTATTTAACTGGCCATTTCTTTGTCACTTAAAGCTCAAGGATATGGTGCCACCTTGTAGAAGTGGGTACAGTCCTTTAAATGTGTTTTGGATTGTGCATAATTTTTCATGAGGGAGAGAGAGCCCATCTTCGTTTTACCAATTGTAAGATAGCCTACTCAACTCGGCACACACACATGAGGCTTTGTGTTTGTCTTCTGTTCTTCAAAACTATTAGGCCGTTTAAAAAAAGTTTCCAATCCCCACTGCACCGATCAGTAGCCTGCTCCTGCTCAGAATTCTTTCAAAGCTTGCCTTGATTCTTGGCCTAGGTGGGTAGGTGTCACACGAGTCTGTGACTCTGGACTGTTCTTTTTTTTCTCTTATTCTATCCTGTGATCCTCCTTCTTTTTCGTTTATTTACAATCAGGTCTGCTGCTTGGGAGTGGGTGGTCATTGGAATATTTTTTTTTTATGTAAATGAGGGGAAAAAATAGTTAGCAGCTGTACAAGAATTATGTATAAAAAAAGAGGGAACGGAATAATTTGAATTTGAAAGAAAATTCGACAAAAAGCCTGCTGGCTTATGGTGTCAAGTATTCCCTACAATCAATTTTTGTTTTCGTAGGGTGGTATGAAGGAGGGTAACACAATATCAAGATGTTTTTAGAATGTGAGCACGGAAGGGGCTTTCACAACTTCCACCCGTAGCTTATTCCACAGGTTGCACACACTGAAAGCAAATGACTCGTGTCATCAAGATGTCCGGCAACGTTGTTTCACAACCTTAGCTCCGTGGCTTCTAGTCCCAGGATCATCAGTGACAATGAGGCAAGAGTTCTCAAGTGGGTTATTAGAGTTAATAGTCTTATATGCAAAGATAAGATCTCCGCGAGAACGTCGATGAGCCAGTGTGGGAAGTCTGAGTCGTCGCAAACGTTCACTGTACGGCAGATTGGATAAACCAATGACCCTCTCTGTTGCACGTCTCTGGAGTCTTTCCACTTTGTCCTTGTCACGTTTTGGGATGAAACAAAGAAGCCACATTAATATCACAGAAGAGTGTTAAACTCCTCGGCCTCCTGCAGCACTGAACAAAAAAAGAGGCATGAGCAACAAAAATATGTAGTTTTGTTGTGAGGTGCATGCGGGTCAACCCTTAATTATTGTTTTCCTGTGTGTGATGTTGTCAGTATAAGATCAAGAAATTGGTAAAGTTTTGAATTAACTGCAAAAGTAATTGTTGTTCTCTTTGTTACTTGAAAGTAAGGCTCAGCCGATACCAACTTTGACCGGTCCGATGCTACATCACCGATACCGATGCCGATACTTTAATGCATTACTTCCAGTAAAGTTAATGTTTATTCCATATTCAGAAACAAAATTTGATGAAAAATTCCGAATCTCAAAGAACTATGAGCAAGCATCTTGCAGTAAAGTGTGTTTTTTGGAACCTGGTTTTGGTTTTTGTTAAATAATTTGAGAACGATTGAAGCTATCGCTCTGAAATTAACACCATTGGAAAGCTCTCGAAAAAACGGTTAAAATGGTGTATTGGAACATCAAAAACGGACAATTTTGGCGAAGATATCGCAAAAACCGATATTTGACCAAACAGTTAGCCGCTACCGATACCGCTATTATCGGGCTAATATCGGTATCGGCCGAGCCTTACTTGAAAGTAAAGAAATCTCTATTTCAATTTAAGTCGTCGTTAATCTTCTAAGCTATGTTGTTGTTTCGCCTTTAAGTCTGTGTTGTTTCACGACTTCCAGTGATTACTAGAAAATTTCACCAGTTAGTGGTCGCTAGGGTTGAACATTTATGATCTGTCAACACCAACTAGTTTTACCCAAAAAAGTGATTTTGCTACAATTTAGTTCTGTGTTCTTAAACCTTTATCGACCGGTATTAGATTTACAATTTCGATGTAATTTTAATGTCCTAACCTACGACCTGAAGGGACACTGGACAGACAGCAGAACTGTTCCTCAAAGGCTACGGAAATCAATTACAGGATGGAAAGCCATGTGGGCCTGTTTTTAACGTTAACACTAGACGAAGCCCATGCTATGCACGTGGCCGGTCACAGAGTAACTTCATAGACACACATTTCCCGGCACACTTTTCCCGACACTTTCCTCGACATTTTTCGTGGCCGTGTCTCGTACATCTTTTGTAAGCCGTGTGCGAATTATCGACCGCTCCCTCCTGGCTGCAC
Source organism: Lithobius niger (assembly GCA_023313725.1). Taxonomy (NCBI): domain Eukaryota; kingdom Metazoa; phylum Arthropoda; class Chilopoda; order Lithobiomorpha; family Lithobiidae; genus Lithobius; species Lithobius niger. The sequence continues at coordinate 33,126 of JAHWFP010140131.1, read as the reverse complement.
TTGCCATGCTGGTAGAATGGAAGAGTCCACTTGCAATGCGGGCGTGAGGAGGGGGAAGTGATTGTTCGGCCTTTTTTTCTTAACTGCTCAGCCGGATCCAGCATTATTATAAGGATGTATATACAGACTTAAACCTGTTTCCACACCTAAGTCTTAAAGGTCAGTGGTTCAGTTTCCTTCTGTCTGTAAGAGAAATAGGTTTGCATGTATATTTACAAAGCGGAAGTGTAGGACAATAAAGTACGCCCTGAATTATAATCGATGTTCGTTGTAAAAAAAAAAATTATACAAAACAAATCCCAGCTTTCATGTAAGTGTTAAGTCCTAAACACAATTTTTAACTGTAACACAAATAAAATGCCTACAAGGTTACAACATTTTATTTGTTTTGTGGTACAATTCCCAGCACAATAACAATTGGTCTTGTCTGTTACATTCATATTGTTGGATTTGAAATCCTATTTGTTGTGGTAGGTCATTGTTTTTTTCAAATATTGGATTAGAATTTTCATTCAAATTTAAAAAAATTGAAATGTTATTGCTTCCCTGCTTTGTGCTGTGTCTTACATACTTGGTATTTCTGTACGAATCGTCTACAAAACATCTCAACTTATGTTTGGTTATTGAAACCAAAATATATTACCAGTTTAACCTTACCGGTAACGTAATATTTATTGTAGTTGAAGTTAGTTTAGAATGAATAAAGCTGTTTATGGAATAATATTCTCTGGAAGTGTAAAATGATCCAGTTTGTTACATTATTGGAGGTTGAAAATTGTGATGGGTGCATATCTTACTAGTACACTGGAGATCATGTATGAGGCAACGAGAGAGCCCTCCGTATCATTTTGTAGTTTGCTACCATTCCTGCGGATTTCAACCAACCTGCATGATATGCCTAAGAATACTACTTTGAAAGTAGCGTTTAGCCAGCGTCAGGAGCCTAGGTAGGCCTTTCAGTCAGAGTGAGGCTGGGGGGCGCGGATTTGCTTTTCATCTGCGGGCTTATAGTGAGTCTAGGTTTTGTTTTCCCTCGAATGGCTGAGCATGGATTTATGACAATTCCCCACGAAGGGTGACAGTTCTTGAATGCAATTACTGTACTCGCTTTTGGCCTTCCGGAAGGCAGAGAGATACTTTGTTCCAGCTTAGGTGTTATACTACTCATGTCTTCACTTGTGGGTCCAGGACTGATTCAGCAGTTGGTTGTGCTTATGTTTGTGGCACACAGGTCTACACCTTCAGTTTCCCGTCAATTTTTTGTGTGTGTACGGTAGAACTTGATGCAATTGGTCGCACCCTTAGATTTGCTGCTAACTCTCCAATGGAGCATTTTGTTATTTTCTCAGATTCCAAGAGCGCAACGATGAGCACGATTTTGTTTGGTGCATACAATCCCATGGTGAGGTCAATCCAGCAGCATATTTTAGTGGCAATACGAGATCCACCAAAATGGTAGTTCCTTTTGTTGAGTTCCAAACCGCGTTAGGATGACAGGCAATGAGCATACAAACTTCGCTGCAGTATTGGCGCCAGCCAACTCCGGGTAGGGAGGGCAATGATTCCCCGATGGGGGGAGGGGCTCTCTCCCCCCCCCCCCCCTGTGGCGTCACCCCTGCTTCGCTGCCCAGGCTTCCCTATACTTTAAGGCTGTACCGATCAGCATTTTTTTCTGCCGAACAGATTCCAATCCGATCAGCTAAAAATTGATTGGTGTACCGATCCGATTTAAGCGAACCGATCGCTACAGATTTTTAACAATTTTTTTTTCTGGCTTACACAAACTTGTAGGCTAATGAAAACATTGGAAAACATTTTTTTTACCAAATAAAAGTAAAAATTTGTCCGTTATTAACCTTACCCTACACAATGTAAAACTTGTAGGCCTAGCCTAAATTAAAACAAAAGGTAACAAACATGTGGAGAAACAGAATTTATTTATTGTCAAGGGCCTGGCAAAAATAGAAAATCTGCCAAAATCTCTTCGGTACAGCCTTACTGTACTTGCCAGCTATAAAGGGTCGGCCAGTTTTACCATCTGGGGCTTACTCCGTCTTTCATGATAAACTTGTGAGTCTATGGCAGGAGGAATAGGATAACAAGCTGCATACAGTTAAATCTGATGTTGCAGTCTAACATTCTTCATCACGAGCTAATCTTCAGGAGGAGGGAGTCGTAGTGCGACCCGGATGGACCACATTTTCTTGACACGCATTAGCGGGGATGTGCTCTTGTGCATCTGTTGTTCTGTTCCGCTTACAGTTGCACATATTTTGGTGGACTGTCTGGCATTACAGGCGTCCCGTGTTTCCTATGGATATGTGGAGTGCTATTGAAGTCCTGGGTGATGGTCCAGGCAATCTTTAGGTAGTCATCAAATTCTTAGAGGTAAGACAGCCTACTTTAGCGTGATTTCGCTGTATTTTGTGTTAGTTAAATAAACGTCAGCCAAAACCTCATTTTGTCGGTCATTTATTCTCTATGTCCTTAGCCTCATTTTCTGCGACCGTTTTCTGTGGCTCTTTAGCTGGATGTTTTCTGTCTTTTCAGCTGCATCTTCTGCTATATTTTCTGTGACTTTTAAGCTGCTGCTTTTGCTTCAGTTTTGTGTGGTTTTCTAGCCGTTTTGCATCTCAGTTGTCACCCCTTTTGCTTCTAATCGACACTTCTTCTCGTAGTTTATTGTAGCTCTTCAGCTGCGTACCGTGTTATTGGCCCCACAAAATGAGGCCCTAACTGTCTTAAGTATAGGTGTAAATAACCAATGCATTGATGTGCTCTGCCCTTTGTATACATCCTTCCAGTTTGTTTTTTAATTTACCTGGCTCTGAATTTATTTACATGGGTGATGAACTGTGTAGTGACTGTAAATGTCATTCATACAGTTTCAAGTAAAACTGTGCTAGAATTGACAAAAAAAAATGCCACCATTTTCCGATGTATAAAAGTTTTTTTTAATTTTTTAGGTATTCTGGTTCTTGTGGGACTTATTGTGACGTTTGTTCATTCAAATGCCGTTATTAAGCGGGAAGTGGGAAAACAGGTAAGTTCACGTCAAAATTGTGTACAGTGATGTAGCAGATTTTACCAAATGTGTTTACTATTTAAAAAAAAAAAAGATATTGAAAACCGTTATCTATGTCTGCATCATTTTATGCAATATGAACAAAGTGAAGGGGAGGGGATTACGCTTAAATTCACAACTTCATATTTAATTCCGAAACGCATAAAAATGTACCAAACCAGTCAGCCTTTAAAATAAAACATAACTCTCTCCACAAAGATTCATAAGCAAAGTACAAGTTTTGTAACAAGTGTATGATTCAATAACACCGGCAAGTGTATGAAATTGAAGAAATATAAATTCATCGAAGAAGCCGGATTCTTCAGTGTGTTAAATCACACAAGCACTTTTAAAATATTTAATTAATTCTAATTTGAGCTTAGATATATTTGTTAGTGATCATTTTCAAGGCATAAAAGCTGTAAAACGCACAAATGAGTAGCTTTTTTGTCCACTTTTTTAAATCCTTAAAACAATAACCCTTACTCAGGAACCACAGTATAAGCCTATGTGGCTTGTCAAGAAAAACAAGTGGTTGTCACTGTGGACGGTTTTTGCTGCAGTTGTCACAAAACGGCAACACCTTGGGTCAGCTAGTCACGATTATGTGGATTTTATATACAGATTATAAAAAGTTTACACTGGCTTTATTATGTGTTGTTGCTATTCATTTGTATTTTTTTACAACTTTTGTGCCTTGAAAATGCCCACCCCAACTACATGTATCTGAGGAAGTTGGCCTATTCAGTTACTCACAAATGTAGCCAGGTTCACAGATTGGAAACTTGATTTGCAAATAAAACCTATGAATGGTAAAAGCTAGGAACTTAGTGTTTGGAACATTGGAAAACTGACAAAAAAAAAACTTCAAAATGGCGTATTCAAATATCAAAATCCATTATTCCCTTGGATGCTAGTACAAATGTGTGTTTGTAGCGTTTTTGTACTCGGGTCGGGGACGCGGCTTGGTAATGAAAAGTCATTTTGTTTGCTGAAGAAGGTGACTGATTGGTCCATTTCTTGACTTTAAATTCTAATGGACTTTCTTGCCTAACTTGACTTAATGTGGTTTTTGTGATGTTTAACATAAACTACTGTAAGCAGTAGTTGCCGATTTTCCAAACGTAACTTGATCTCTGGTCCTCTTAGCTTGGACTGGGCTTGATTTCGTTATGAGCATGAGTAATTGGTCGTAACGGGGTTAACTACAAGAAGAAAAAAATTCAGTTCAGCATTTTTCTCATGAAAGGCCAATTGTTGTCTGTTAAAAGTAGCAAAAATTGCAATTCTTCATTTTTTCTTAAAACCATTTTTTCGTTCATTTGCCTATATGTTTGATTCCACGTGGCCTTGACTCAAGTTACGATTCAGCAAGTCAAATTTCCATATTTTGATCCAGAGCAAATTTGCACCCAAAAATCTGTTACTGGGGTGCAAAAAAAAGGTCTTTCGAGAGCAAAACCAAAATGTCAACCGACACTGTGGTCTCTATTTTATAGCCATTGAAAATTCTAACATTCAGCATCTCAAATAATATGTACTGTCTTCCTGCACTTTGCTTAAAACCGACTTCACTATTCAACTGAAAAACGTATACCCTTAGTTTAACCAAATGTAGTAAAAAACAGTCTTAACTTCTTTGAAGGAATGGTATCGCCAGAAATCTAATTCCAAGTTGTTTAAAATGCCGTAAACTGCAAGTCTGTAGCTTTTGCGGTTCAAAAGTTATAATAAATTCAACTTCGGCCTGCAATTTTGCACTCCAAGAGCTGCATCAAGAGTGCAAAGTATGATTTTGGAGTGCAATATGCCCCTGCGCATCCAAATATTTCGACCCTGGTTATGGGATTATTCGGTCCATGTATAGCGTATGAAAAATCCCATGCACCAATATTCTACAGCATTGAGATGAGCTTATTTAAACTAAAGTTTTGTTGTTTCTGTTTCAGAACAAGCGAAATTTAGGAAGTTTGTTGGCCGTAGCAATAAATTTGCTCACTTGTGTCTTCTTTATTTACTATGTTTTTGAGTCGGACAAGTTGTATTATAGGTAAGCGAGTGATACGTTAAATGTTTTCACAGCACAACCTTATTTTGTTTTTAGCAATTAATTAAAATTCTCCTTTCATTGATAGTCTAGTCTGCATGATGCCAAACAGAGATCTAGCGAAGCCAATCAACTTTTGGGATTTGCTTTGGATTGTTGGTATCACTGACTTCGTACTGAAATTGGTAACAATTTTGTGCAAAGTAGTGATTGTCATCTTGCCTGCTCAAGTGATAGCCTTTCAGAAAAAGGTACGTAGACGTAGCTTGCTACTCTTTGAAACTTAAGGGCTGAACTTCTTCCCATGTAGCGGCAGCAGTCCTTGCTGAGGTGTGAAGTAAGGATGGCACGATAAACGATAATATCGCGATACAATTTTTTGTCAAATAACTTAATTGCACTTTTTATGATTTATCGAATTATTGTGCAAACCCCGATGCCTAAATTGTCATATCTCGTAACCGTAATAGCTAGAAACAAGCGGTTTGCGGCGTCGTGTGCGAAATTAACAGGAGCTCTCCAACCAAGTGTGCAATACTGATGCTAGCCACTTCAGCTGATTGGAGAGTTAGTTTAATGCAAACAACATTTAAGCATAAGTATTGTATCATGCCATCCGTAGTGTAAAGTAACTAAAACTGTATCTATTTGAGACAAATATATACAAATGGATATATACTTCTGAGACACAGGGTTAGGTTTTTGACATGACATGTGAAAACCGTGCAAAAACCATTAAAATCAAGATTTGGCTGCCCAAATTCAATCTTAATTAATTACTCTTTAACACAAAATAAAATAAAAATGTTTTGCTCCTCACCAGGCACCAGCAGAATGCCACGATTCTGGAAATAAATCACAACGGAGAGTGCAAAACTGTCACATCGCTTACTGAGAAAATTTGAGTCCTTGTTTACGTCTTGTACGCTTAGATTTCAAAGGAAAATTTATTATTATTATTATTCGTCCCAGTATCCTTGTAAATTTTCGACAGACTGAAATCAGTGTATTTAAAACTAGTAATAATTGCTCCTCTCAACTAAGGAATTCTGGAGACTTCTGCACCAACCATTCTGACTAAAGTAATTGTTTATAATGTTAATCTGGTTAAGTTTTACTTTCAATCACCCTTAGGCAAACATAAAGGAACTAAACTGTATCTGCATCGGTAAAACAGATACACGACATAGGGCAAGCCTTGTTTGTCAGTTAATCAGCTTTCAATTAATCAGCAAAGTTTGCTCGGCATCAGTACAGTCCTAATATGTAACGCATTGCTGTAATTATTTATCAACAGCTCTGGATAAGTCCTTTAATACCAATATTTAAGTGCAGTTCGGTGACATTTTGTTTAAATTGTAATCGTTATTTTTTGGGTTGTAGGGAAAACATTATCTTTTTATTGAGCAGACGTCACAGCTATACCGTTCCTTCACTCCCATTCAGCCATGGCTCTGTTACCTGTTCGAAGCTTACGAGGGAGCTAGCAAGATATTTGGTGTTGTTCTTTGTGTTGCATATATTTTGTCTAAGGTATGTACTCAAGTTTGTTAGTATAATACCAACAACTGATTAATTGATAATTAACATATACAGTGGAACCCCGATTTTCTGAATACCTATTAATTGAAACCTCTATTAACCGAACTAAATTTTTGTTCAATGTGTGTATTAAATAACGGTATGACATTTGATTCTGTTTTGGTAGGCTTACATTCCTTTAATAAAAAAAAGTAACTTAAGCATTCCAGTTGTAATTAACCTTTGCATAAATTCTGATAAACTGCCCGTTCCGTTGCGGTCAGTGAGGTCAAAAGGTTTCACAAGGTCAGGTAGTCTGGGAGTGTTCTATTTTTAGCGTACCGACAGGAAAGAAGAACTGGTGACTCAATTTAAGTGCCATTATCAGTAATTATTAAACAGGACGGAAAGCCAAATCTGTATGGCTCAGCGGTACGGCTTACACCTTTGGTTTCAAAGGTCGTTGGTTCAATTTCCAACTCGGGCAGTCTGACATTTAAGTTAAAAATAGCCATTTTACGTTGAGGTTTCATGTTTAGAGGTAAAAATGTCAACTCAACTGTTTTTGATGAACGTCTACGAATTTTCAATCCAAATCGTGGATCTTCTTCAGGCCAAAAAAACTATTTACACTATTTGCACAACATCAGGTACGCACACTTATACTACATCTAAGCTTCTTAAACCCTGCAGTGTTCGTTTGCTTTGTGAAGTGTTATTGCTTTATTGCCCCTGTTGTGATCGGGCCGGTTTTGGTGCTTCGTGCTGTCATGGTTTTGTGGGTGACGGGAAAGAGAGCCTTGATTTGGCCGAAGGCACCTTTAGTTAGGTTGCATGGTGGTGAATTATGTGTGGCTATTGCGAGTGATTCGTGTGCGAGCCTTGGATACAAATTTTTTTTCGAAAAATAAAATTTCAGTATTATCGAAGTCGGGGTTATATCCGCTATCAACGTGGTGTACTGCCAGCCCATCTGCCAGTTTGATTTAAATGATGGTCTGGCAGTACACCACGTTGACACCAGACATAACCTCGATTTCGATAATACCGAAATTTTATTTTTCGAAAAGAAATTTTGGATATCCAAGGCTCGCACAAGAATCACTCGGAATAGCCACACAAAATCCACCACCATGCAACCTAACTAAAGGTGTCTTCGGCCAAATCAAGGCTCTCCTTCCCGTCACCCACAAAACCATAGCAGCACGAAGCACCAAAACCAGCCCAATCACAACAGGAGCAATAAAGCAATAAAACTTCAAAAACCAAACGAACACAGCAGGGTTGAAGAAGCTTAGATGTAGTACAAGTGTGTGTACCTGATGTTGTGTAAAAATACAGTAGAACCTTGATTATCCGAACTCCTATTCTCACAAAATATTAAGAAATTTACCGTTTTTTAGATAAGGAATAATTATTGACTTGCTTTATTTATATTCGTGGAATCATTTCGTGCGAAATTTTCTTTTCAGTATTATACAATTAAGCATAGTTCACAAACACTAAAACTGAGTAAAGAATGTTTAAAAAAATGTTTTCCTCTTTTATTTTACATGCAAATTGATTATACGAATTTTCGATTATCCAAACACCCTTCGGTCTCAATTAGTTCGGATAAGGCCACTTAAAAAAAGAAAGTTGGTTCTCGGGCATTTTTCTCAAGAAATCCGTGCGGGCAGGCGGGCGGAATTTTTTTTTTTTAATTCTTCAACCCCTATTTTTCCATACATTTTGGGGAAAAATTTTCTAGTTTGGGTAAAATAAAGAACACTGCCTCGTAATGCTTCGTACCATGTGTCCACACAATTATTTAACGACAAGAATGACAATTTTATATTTCAATTTCCCACTAACGGCTATTTTTGTTCTGTAACTGCCATTTTTGCTGCATCGTTTCTTTTTATTTCCAGTCAAAAAATCGGTGCGGGTGGGCCTGAGAACCAACTTTTCTTTTTTTAATGGCCTAATCGAGGTTCTACTGTAGTGTAAATATTTTTTTTGGCCTGAAGAAGATCCACGATTTGGATTGAAACTCTCCGACGTTCATCAAAAACAGTTGAGCGAGTTGACATTTTTACCTCTGACATTTAAGTCGAAAAGGCAACGTAAATAGGGTTGCATCCGTGTTTATTGTATGCCATTATCAGTCCAGTTCACATCCTATTGTTGCCATGGCTACAAAATACGATTGGATTGGGCTTTCGTTAAAAGAAAGTTAAAAGATGGGTAAGGAGTGTGTGTGTGCGGGGGGGGGGGGGGCCAGTGCTTAAAACAGGAGCGTTGGAATTTGTACAAGAAGAAGAAAGTGACTGCAAGCAGCTGCCACTGCCAAGACTACAGTAAATCATGCAACACAAACAGCATCTTCGCGACAAGTATATTAAGATGGTCGAGTAGCCGGAAGTGGCCAACAAGTGAACCCATTATCTATGGAACAGAGCCAGATAGAGACAAAACAGTTTTCACCAATAGATTCAGCGTTCAAAAATTAGTAAAAGGAATATTAAAAAATCCGAAGTATAAAGCAGAAGTGGCTGACAAGTGAGACCATCATCAACGGAACGGTACCAGATAGAAACAAATGGTTTTCACCATTAGATGGTTTTCACCATTAGATTCGGTGTCCAAAACTTAGTTAAAATAATAATAAAAAATTTTAAAAACCCTAAAGTATGAAGCGGAAGTGACCCAAAAGTGGCCGACAAGTGAACCTATCATCTACGGAACGGTACCATATAGAGAGAAACGGTATTCACCATTAGATTCAGCGTAAAAAAAATTGGGAAGTATAAAGTGGCGGAAGTGCACGGAAGACCGATTGTGATTAGGTAGTTGCTGCCTCCGCTTGTTTAGTACTAATTGTGTAACCAAACAACCCGATTTTCCAGCCCAACGTTGTGCCCAAATTGTTAGGAAAATTCCACTGTAATTCCTCCATACATCGCATGTATTTTGCTAATTTTTTTTTTTTGAAGCGAGTCTTATTTAATTTTACTATGTATTATGTATATTCCTTTGTTGCCATACAAGGACCTGTTAGTCCTTCATGTAACATCTGTTTTAATAAATTTAGTTGTTTATTTAAATAAACTTCATGGTCGATTTGTTTTTAAGTTGTATCACTTGCTTACCATACGTTTGTTGGATTTTGCAGGGTAAAAATGTGTTCGGGAAGCTTCGGTTGTGGAGGGCATCATTATCGAAACTTATGCAGAATGTAGTAAGTTTTTTTTGTATTTGTGCGCGCTGCGTAGCGACCTGTTTTCTTAGGCACTTGCATGTTTATTGTTAGCAATTATATTATTTATCAAGCGTACTTCGCACTTCCTTTACAGAGTTACGGTTCAACCCCAAGCCAAGAACAGTTGGGTGTTGGTACCATGTGTCCTATTTGCCAAGATGATTACAGGCACCCAACTATGTTACAATGCAAGGTAGGAAATAAGGTGGTTGAGTTCGGAAGACACACTAGTGAAAAAGAATTGAAGGTTTCAGTTGAAAAGTCCATTTCAACCCGTAGCCGCCTACATACGAACGTACGTACACCTTGTATGTATAACAGCGAAAAACTAAGTCCCAGCGCGAGCTTTGTGAGGAAGCCCCGGGGACCCCGAGCAAAGCGGGCAATCCCACAACCCAGTTGTCTGCTCCAAACCAAGAGAATGCCAGTTCAAATCTGAGAACCGACCCAAGTACCATATGGACTCTAAAAAAAAAGGGTCTGAAAGTTTTTTCAGGCGGTTATGGGTTAACATTTTTTTTAGAATTATTTGTCTAGTATTTCATCTTTACGTCGTTACATGAGTTAGGCCTAAATACAACTTGAAAATGTGTCATTTTTTTCCCATGAACGTTTATGCAAGAAATTTTGGTTAGCACTCTGTAATACCTTAAAGTTGTTTTAAACAAAAAACTCCTGCTTGTACGTCGTACCTTCTACGCTTATCTGGTGGATTGAACGTTACTGAACAGGCCCGCTTTAAAAGATCTCTAGAATGTTCATGTGATTAATCGTAGAGTTCCTCAGCAGGTTCTGAAATAGCCAACATTTTAAGCTAATTCTTCGTTAGAACAGTTCACGCAGTTTCAGAACCCCCCCTCCAAAAAAAAGATATCTTTACCAATATGTTCTGTAAATTTTCGACAGTCAGTAATCTGGAGGTGTAGAAACTCTGACGACTGTCTTAGTCAGGCAATAACACAAAATTCACGTCACTATGTTTGTTCGATCGTCGGTTCAATTGTCTGTGATACAACATTTTTAAACATTAATAGCAAAATTTTTCCTCTTTACACCGTTGAGATTAAAAAAAAAAAACTGATCTAAGCTACGAACAAAATATTTTGGTTTGCATGCATTATTTACAAGTCCATAACTCGCCTGGTGAAAAAGTTTTCTTAAATTTAAATTTTACTTTATGCTTAAAAGGGCTATCGTCAACGAACCAAAGGCGATATTTCTTATGTGTAAAAATGCTTTCCTTCAGTTTAGGCTTAACCCTTTTAGGTCCGAACGGCGATATATCGTTGTTGTAATTCCGCAGCAAAAAAGCCCAAACGACGATGTAATCGTTTGCTCAGTTCGACGCCCTGTTTAAAAAAAAAAATCCTATTGTGTACATCGGGGCCGTAACTCCGATTGAATTAGGTATTTTGGAACGTATATTAAAGGTTTATCTTGTTTTACTTAATTCAAATCACCTATTTATTACTTTAAGTCGCTGTTATTGTTGGTATCGTTGCCAAAATCGACGTGAAAATTGCCTTTTTTGCTGAAAACAGCCCTTAGTTCAAACGATCTTATCTCCGTAACTACGAAACGTTCAGCCGCCATTTTGGTCGCGTTCAAGATAGGGGATTCCCAATTTTCTAGCCTGCGAAAAATGATGTCATCAACTCCTACGTCACTGCCTGTATTCCTCGAATGAAATGTGCCATTTCAGCGGCCCTTGTTCAAACTCTTTCCGATCATAAGCCATCGCGTGCGCTGATTGGTTCGTTTGCGGCACGTGACCCTTCGGCCGTTCATTCGTGACGTCACGCGAAGCAGTCAAGGTCATATCCATTGGCGCTAGCAGGAGTGCATTCGCTTGCGGGTAGCCTGGCATAATGGCCGCTGAGGACGAAATGGTAGTAAGCTTTCAGTGATCGTAAATATTGGGGGAATAAAGCAACTTTAAACTATTTTTACGGTCATAAAATTTAAAATAATGATTTCGGAATTAATAACAGGCGTTGTGACTGAAGAATATTGAGTGGATGTTATCATTCCGAGTACTGTAAGTTGAAACTTTCGTTAGCGCTGTGTACATGGTCGAACTTTAGGAATTTTTTTAATAAAATTAATGTTGAACGATTACAATATAATTATTACTTCTGCGAATTTTTACCATAAATCGTCGATTAAATGCCCCAGGGCTTATGCAGTTAATTTCGGGAAAATGGGGGGGGGCGCCCCCCTTTAAATCAAGCACTATCAAGTTTCTAACCTTTCTGGACATGAATTACAGAAAATTCGAAGCTTTTGAACGATCTCTGAAAGACCAATTTTTACATCCTTTTTAATTGCTATGAAGAATGGAGGAGGCTTAGGTGAGAGATGCCCAGGCCAGGTGCTGGGAGCTAAAGGAAGAGTCCACTATTACTATAGGGAGGCAGAAGGGGCCAGTAAACATAGCAAGCAGTACCGGCACTATCTTTATTCACATCATATAACTTTTAGGTAATTTTTCGTAGAAAAACGACAATTTGAGGGGTGGACTTTAACTCCACTATTTCATGATTTTGACTTTACAGCATTTTAGGGGCTGGGCTTTAGCTTCAACTGGGCTTTTAATACACGATTTAGTGTTGTTTTAGTACAATTTGTTTTCGTGAGGCATGCAGCCTTGTGGCGACCATGGACTTTCTCGCTCGAGAATTGAAAAAATGGCATGGACCTAAAAGGGTTAAAATCGCTTTATTTATCGCTCAAGTAGCCAATTAAGATAATTTTGAAGCCATTCATAGCCCTCCTACTACACTCCCGAACAATCCATAGCGTGCTATCTGCCCGTCACTGTTGCTTGGGTATCGACTTCGAAAGATTCAGTGTTATAATTCGGAGAATTAAAATATTTACCGCTCATTTTCACAAACAAGACAGTGTCTACTTCTTGCAAATTTTCAATGGCTGACTGCCAACTGTCTTGTTTGTGAAAATGAGCGGTAAATATTTTAATTCTCCGAATTATAACACTGAATTTGACGAAAACTTTCACAGTAACACAACGAACAGTTTATTCAATGACTTCGTAGGGTCGATGCTGTTTGTACCCCGCAATTTTGAGTTATAATCGGCTAAAATGTCGTTAAAAAATTGCCTAGAATTCTGTGAACTCGCATTTGTATTTGTTTGATGTGTGCTCACATCTCAAAACTAGAGGCTTTTGTATAGTTTTAATAAATTCTAGTTCGGTTTGTCTAGATCCACGTTTCCCAACCGGTGAGGCTGGCCTCCCTTGGGAGACGCGGCGCAGCTGCAGGGGAGGCACGAGCCGCTGCCGGAGCCATGCTTTACTGGCGCATTTACACAATGAATAGCCTGTGCATTCTCGCTGCTAGAATTTAATCGCGATGGAAATGTGTCGTTGCCAAAGGCGACCTGGACTTAATAAGACCTACAATCTTATAATCAGTGACAATAAGACAAACAATTCCTCCTGACGAAACCATTTCCCAGTCACTGCCTCATTGTAGTGAAAAAAATTGCACAGCTATTTTTTTTTGGGGGTGGGGGGGGGGGGAGCCATTGCCTGCTAGTCCCAATGGGGAGGAATACTGTAGAAAAGGTTGGGAATCACTGGTCTAGACCACTTCCCGGTCGTAATTTGTAAAATCTGACACGTTGGTATCTGGACAATGAGCCTTTATATGTTATTGGTATAGCTCTTCAGATCGTTCGTGGTTTTCCTGTTGCAAAAAGTACGGGTCCTTGGTATCGGTGAAGAACCATCGGATCGGTATCAGTTGGTATAGGCTGAGCCTTAGTATTTTTTTTTCAGTGAATGCTTTTTGCATAAATCCAAGTTTAATTCGATTGGATTTCAAAAACAAAACATTTTCTTTAAAAGCTGAAAGTGAGGTGGTTTGAACGTCTCGGGTTCTTATACTTCCCTAGATCCCTCATAGCTTGCTTCTTCCTCAAACCCTAAGCTAAAAATGTGTCCGTCTCAAAACGTGTGTCGGTTGTCCAGTCAGTTGCTTCCCCCACCCTTTAACGGCTGCCATTGCTTCTAGCTAATTAAGAGATCTTGGTAAAAATAAAAGTCGATGCAAATTGTAACATAAATAATGGAAAATGTTCATACGCTAGAGCGTCAGATCCTAGCTGGTATTCTAAAACATTCGACTGGATTGTCTAATCGTTGCATTTTTTCCTGCTTTACTTTCAGCATATTTTCTGTGAAGAGTGTGTCGTGATGTGGTTTGATCGTGAACGTACCTGCCCAATGTGTCGTGCTCAGATTGCTGACGATCCAACGTGGAGGGATGGTGCGACAACATTTTTCTTTCAACTGTTCTAACATTTACAAGCCATTATTTAAAAGGAAAGGAGTGTACATAAGCTTTACATTTTGGGTGACTTGAAAGTGAAACCCTTGGCTGTGCATGAACTAATGAATTTTGGTCAACCACGCAGATTTTGCACAATTTGATGTGCGTAATGTCACTTAATTATGGTTTTCTTTCTAAGGAAATAAAAATTCTATGCTGTATTTTGGTATATTTAAAGAAAGCGGATGCTCATATTTGATCTACAGTATATGTGGCCAAATTTCGTGGCACGACGCAGTTTTTAAAGAAATGTTTGTAGTAAAAATAATGAATTTCTGTAATAATTGATTAACAGATGATTAAAATTCATCTTATGTTAAAAGCAAGTGTTTGTTACAGTGATTTGTTGCGCCTGGAAAAAAAAAAATGCTTCTCTGCTGACCAAAAACCCTTCTGGTGAGAAATTTTTATTCGATCCTGTGAAGAATGTGTTATTGTTTTGCATTTTGAGCAATTTATAATGAAGTACAAGCCACAAACAATTAAGTTGCATAATCAACTTTGGTGCAAAATGCTCTATATTTACATTACTGCTTTGTTTTTTATACCATTTTTTTTCCTTCCTGCAAAAGTTTACATTGAAAAAAAAGTTGCCAAACGAAGGATTGTGAAATAAAAAAAAAGCTTTGCCACGGGTCACTTTTTTTTAATGTAAAAAATGCCCGAAAAGCATAGAAATAGAATGTTTCAAGAGTAATCTTTCTTGATAAGAAGCAATATAGAAATGTCTGGGGAGTACGTTGCAGCATCTACCCGTGTAATGCTGCGTAAGGAGCGTGTACAGTGCTATTGGATTTTAAAAAGTAACGGAGCCCAACGGGTCCTAATTGCACAACACTTTAATGAAATGTCCAAGTTTTGGCTCACTTGGCTGTATTTTTCAAGGCCTGGTGAGCCAAAACTTTGCCATTTCATTAAGTGTTGTGCAACTAGGACCTGTTGGACTCCGTTACTTTTTAAAATCGAGTAGCACTGTACACGCTCCTTACGCAGCATTACACAAAACTACAATACTGTAGACAAAACATGTGTTAACACCCTTGCCCTAGGAAAGGTCCCGAAGTCGGCTGAAGGTTAAATGTTGTTGGACCTGTCTGGCTCACTTGCGTTTTAATTAGCCACGCCGTAGATACTACCGGAATTTGTTGGTTGTGGTACCTTGTGGGTTTTTTCAATTTGTATTTGACTTCCTGGGTGCACTCCATCTTCGCGCGTGGAAACTGAAGAAGACCCTACGACAATCAGGGTTTGACGAGGCGGTAATCACTAGGATCCTCTGATGCCACAGCAATTCGGTAGTCAAGGTCTTGTGAAGTGGAGGAAGTGTTCCGAGTGGTGCTACAACATGAATACTGACCCCTGTGAAACCTCGATGCATGGCTTTACCAAGTTCATTGAATCCTTGTTCCAGCAGGACTTTCAACGACGGCCATCAACTGCTCAACGATTAACTCGGTACTGACATTGGCAGGCAATAGCACCACCGTGACCCGCCCAGCGGTAACCCGTCTTATACCGGCAATCCGGCTGAAAGACCAAGGATCAGGAGATTATGCCCGGAGTAGAACCTTCCCAGAGACCTTCAGAGACTTTCTACGAAACCCTACGAGCCTTTGCACAGAGCCACCTTCTTAAACTTGACCAGAAATAAGAAGACAGTTTTCCTGTTGGCTCTAGCGACTGACGCGCGCCAAAGCATACTGGCAGTGCTGGTAACGACTTCCTTCCACCATCAAAGAATTGGACGAAAGTGACTTTCCTGTGCCCCCTGACTTCGTGTCAAAAATCTGAGGATCAATCAAGACCGTCCGTCGTGAAATCTCTTGTCATCACTCCTCGGTACAAGCGACAAGAAAGAGTGCAATGCTCTATCAGAGCTCTAAAATTTACCTAGAAGCCACAAAATCTATTGAACCCGAAACCTCGGAATCCGAGAACCCACTGAAACCACCATGGGCCCCATTGTTCATGAAGTTCTGAAAAGGGATGGGAACCCCTTCCCACCAGTCGGCTTCGCCATGGATTATTGCTCAATGGATCAGCGAACCAATAAAAGACGCTTACGCAAATGCATCAGTTAAGCCGGATGTCCCACTATCCACCCGAGCATACAAAGCAGAGACCCGGCAGCATCCTGGGTGTTCGCTGCGGGAACTCCACTAGAAGAGGTCTTAGTCCCACGTAACTGGCACCACCATACCACGTTCCTCGCACATTACTTAAGAGATGTGGGAGCAACAGACAGAAAGATAACTGCCAACCTACTAGTAACTGGCAGGGGTGTGAGTGAGCCATAGGAGAAGTGGATACCGAAGCATAAGACCCAAATCAGGAATAGGTGGGTAATTTTGTATGTTAAGCTAGTGCTGAATTGAAGGCTCTGGTAAAGTTGTGAAGATTGAGCAAGTGGTACCAGACACTCGAGGTGGTTTGACGTTAGTGTGATAAATGTACAGTAGGATGGAAGTTCATGCAACACACTAAGGTTCGACTAGCCACATCTCGTGTGACAAATTCAGCATAAAAATACAGGCAAGTATTTTTGTACAAGTAAAAACTATTTTCTGATTGCCGTTCGATACATATATTACCTGTGAAGTTTTGCATTCTTTCCCAAAGAATGCTCTCTTCCCTGGAGGTTTAAAAGTTGTCTAGAGCCAGCCAGCTGCATTACCCGGTTTGTGCATGCAGGAAGCGTGTCTAACTGTACCTAGGCATGCTGGGGGTAAAAAGATGACAGGCCGCCTTGCCTGCACGTGCAGAGCCTCTCTATAAAAGCGTACAGGCGAGGCGGCCTGTCATCTTTTTTTCCTCCAGCATGCACCGGTACGGTCATGCTTCGCCTTCTTCCTCGACTTCGCCCTCTTTACCAGCTTCCCTTCCTTTTGCCTGCTTCAAGACTTTCTCAATTTAAGATCGTCTTCGCCCATGGCTAGATCAAGAACCACTGGAAAGGACCCTTCGCCCAGGATGGCTTCTGCGAGTTCTCCATCCGACCCAAACATTTTGGTTGCCCCTTCGCCTTCGCCGCCACCTACTTCGGCACTGGCACCATCACTTCCATGATCTCCACCGCTCTCCCCGTCGGCTTCTCTGGTCCCTTGCGGTCAACCTTCTCGACTAGACTTCCGACACAAAGAAATCAAGCAAGAAGTCCCAAGTCGCATTCGTACAAATCTCACACTCCTTCGGAAGACACAGTCACTGCTTTTGCTCTATCCTTGTGCTTTTTCCGACGCTCCCACACTTTGTCCCTGGCCTCTCATCATGAGTCCGCTTTCACCCGGCCAAATCCATGCTCTCGTGGACAGGGCCATCCGAGATTTTCACTACAAAGGACCAACCACCCCTACTATGCCGGCTTCCTCTCATAGCCTCTTACACGCAGGATTGGACTAGTACTAGTACGTCCTTTGAACTTTTGTACAGGTGCCCATGGATGTACCAGTATGTCCTGTATGTTTGTGGCTGTATCCTAAAGTCAACGTAACACTACGTCCATTGCTCTTCTTGCAGTGTTGCTAGGCAACGATTTTAGTGCACATATCAGTCGTTAGATGGCAGCACTGACTAGTCTTAGCTGTGTGAAATGGTGTTTGTTGGAAGTTGTATAGGTGCCTTGCTTAGCTGAATAAAAAATGGCAGCCAACAATGTTAAACTTTTACGTTTTTGTAGGTTTTTCAACATTGTTTCGCTGCTTACTGTGCCAGTACTAATTTGTGTAAAAAATTTCTGAATGCATCACCAAATTTTAAAGCATGCTTTTCTGAGATAAGTGACTATATTTTAAATTGTTGAGCTCCACTGCACAGCTTGAAATGATATTTTTGGTAAATGCCAAAATCAGCCAGGCTGTAATGCATTGTGTCAAATTCGGCACAGGAGTTGCAACTGGACGCCGGGAGTTTAGTTTTAAGAAGGTTACTGTGAGAAGGAGTAATTCAGAGGGTGCCCTCGCGATGCGAGGGGTTTCTGTCCCGAATTTTTTGTGTGCGGAAGCTGGATGGGTCCCTCCGGGTGATTCTGAACCTGAAAGGCCTAAACAGGTTCGTAAGGGCGGTGCCGTTCAAAATGGAAACTTTGGCATGCATTGCACAAAGCCTCCGTTTGGGAGACTGGATGTAGTCCATCGACTTGAGGAACGTGTATTACGCCGTTAGGATGAGGAGGGATTAGCGGAAATTCCTGATGTTCCGTTGGAAGGGACTAGTGTTTCAGTTTTGTGTCCTCCCGTTTGGGTTGGCCACGGCTCCCCGAATTTTCTCTGTTAATGGGGGAAGTGATGGCCGCATTGCGGCAGGAAGGTGAAAAAAATGTTGTGTACATCGACGACCTGTTGGTGGTCAACCGGTCAGCGACGCAGGTGCAGTTGGATGGTGCCGGAGTGCTGCAGAGGTTGGTGGCACTGGGGTTCGACATAAACTGGGCCAAATCCCATTTGACTCACACACAGCGCATCATTCATTTAGGTGCTGTGATCGAAGCGACCGTGTTACGGTTGAGCCTGCCGGTGGTGAAGGTACAGGTTCTGGGGGAAGAGGTCAGGTGGCTGCTTCACAGGACGACAATATCTGACCAGGATGGGTCCCGCGGGTTAATTAGGCTGGTCTTGGAAGTTTGGGAGTTAAGTCTTGCAGAACGGGGCGGACCTGGGGGTGGTTCACCTGCCGAGGATGATCAATTGGCGCGCGGATTACGAGTCCCGGCATGTGGCCAGGAATCCGGTGGACTGTATGCTGGGTCGTCGCGAGTTTGGCAAGATTGTGCGCTGATTAGGGATGCTGAATATCGACCTGTTGCCGAGGTTGGTGGTGAGACAGAGGTGCCCGGGTGCGTTCACAGTGGACCCGTCTCTTTTGTGTGGACGGCTTGGCGGCCGTGGCTATTCCCGTCGGTGTGGTTAGTTCCCCATGTGCCCGCGAAGTTCCACATGGAGATTGTACCTTGGGCGCTGCTGGTGGCCCGTCGCGGCCGAAGAAGTGGTGGTACGTGGACCTGCTACGTTTGGAGGCCAGGCGGCCGTTGTTGCCAACACAAGTCGTCCGGGACCCTTTGATGGGGAAGCGCCTGCAGATGAGGGAGTGGCAACCGTTGGTGGTTTGGCCCCTTTCGGGGGACCTGAAAGGCCTATGCCAGAAAATGGCGGCTATGGTGTGATTGGTGTGGTCGACAGTCGGTGGATCCCGTGGGGGCATCTGTAGGCTGGGTGCTGGAGTTCCTGAAGGAACTGTTTCGACTGGGCTGTGCGTATAGCACACTGAATGGTTATCGCGCTGCAGTGTCTTACAGTCATGCCCCGGTGGCAGTAGTCCCGGTCGGACAGCTGGCTCTGGTCAAAAGATTCTTCAGGGGTTTGATCAATTTACGGCCAGCGTTGCCTCGGTGTGTTACGATATGGGATATGGATGTAGTGGCCCGGTGGTTGAGCACCTTGCATCTGCTACGGATGCTGTCCTTGAAATGGCTGACCTTGATGTTGTGCATGCTGCTTGCGCTGCATGCGGCGTCCAGGGCTGACGAGCTGGCGAGACTGTCCTTGGACGGATACAGTATTGAGGGTAGTGACGTCGTGTTTGTATTGGCAGGTAGTAAAACAAGTGGGCCTAAGCACCCTTGACAGGTGCTGCGGTTCGTAGCAATGCGGGATGAGACTGTGGATATGGTCAAATGTCTGGAGAGGTACGTCAAGTGTACGAGACGGTGCAGGGAGGAGAGGGCTCGGCATTTGAAGCCAAATTCTCGGTTATTCATGAGCTGGTTTTGGCTACATGCAACGGTAACGTTGCAAACGGTGTCCAGGTGGTTGGTGACAGGCCTACGGTGCGCAGGGATACAGACTAAGGCGTTTACGGGTCATTCGACCAGGGCTGTGATGGTGTCTGGTTCGGTTTGGGCCGGTGCTTCGCCGGCACAGATGATTAGATGGGGAAATTGGAGTTCGCAGAGGACTTTCCGGAAGAATTATGAGAGGGAGTTAGCCGACTCGCTGCGGGGCGAATCCTGCTCTGCAGGACGGTGTCGTGAGCACAATTACTTAAAAACAATTGGCCCATTGGTACAACTGCTAGGGAGAATACGATGGAGAATTAGTAAATTCTACCAGAAAACTTGCCTAGTTTTTGTAGGAGAATTGGAATTCTCTGAGAATCCGACTTGCGTTTCTACCGTGGGGGCCCGCCCACCTCTCTGGGCACAAGTTGTGGTGCCTCGGTCAAAAGTTGTGTGAGGTTACATGGCGGAAGGGAAGGCGAAGGACCGGAAGTGATGCATGGAGGAAGTAAGAGAGACAGGAAGTGTGTTATGATTGGCTAATTTTTTGTTGTTCAGAGGTCGGCGGTAAATGACGTAAAACCCATCGGTCGAACCGCACGGTCGGATCCTCAGAGAATTCCAATTCTCCTCCAAAAAAATAGGTCAGTTTTCTGGTAGAATTTACTAATTTCTTAGGCCAGGTTCTTAGGCCTATAACGCGCGATTTTTGTCGATTTGTTGGCAATTGCTGACATTTTTAAGCTAGTGGAATCTTTATTTTCCAATTACAACCAACAGCATAAGGGATTAGAAAAAAACAACGTTTTTTTAAGTCTATGAAATCCGCTCTCAAAGCACAGCCTTGACTAGAAGTGCCGTTGTTTAACCCTCCATTTTAATCTAGTGCCCCTTGCAGCTATCTCTCTTGTAGCCAATATGACGTCATATGACGCTGCTGTATACTAGCATGCACTTGTAATAAAATTACAAACACCTTTAATTTGCAACACATTTATTACCATTAAAATATTTTTTGAAGAAAAATTAAGCTAAACATACTTTCGGGAATATCAATAAATACACTGAGTGATTCAAGAAATACAATAGACGAAATGAATCATGAAAAAATAGTGTGTTTCGGTTTCGGATTTTTTGCCGCATAGATTGGTGCTGCCATCTATATTCGTTGTAGCATTTTTTTCCTAAATTTATTCACAAAATACTTCTTAAGAAATTTTCTCAGTTACAAGTAAAACAAAATGAAAGAATTTTTTAGCTTTTATATTTACGTTAATTCTGGTGATCCTAGGAATTTTGCTTTCCGGATGAGATGTTTAGCTTCTGCTCTTTTGCATCCATCCGCCATTATTAGCGGTCAAATCTTCTGCTTTAGCCGGGAGATATTTCACAAAATTCAAATTAAATCCCTTCTGTTTGGGTAAGTTTTGGCTGTTTCAACATTCATGAAAGACAGAATACGTTGCCGAAATTTGACGTATTAGATAGGTTTCTGGTTCCACTTAATTTGACTACTTTTTGTGTTACACTCCTGAGTAGGCCTAACTTTTTAAGCCTCAAGCAACGACAACGACGTGTTGGATAATTTTGTATTGAGCCAAAGAAAAATTGGCTTATTAGAACTTAGGCTATAATATTGTCGTGCCCTTAATAAAGCAAGACCTTACTATTTCAAGCCTATTCTGGACTCGTTCCCGACACTGCTGGGCATGGATCCCGGTTAGTTTGGGAAAGGTCAAAGGTGCGTTCATGAAATTGGTAGTTCCCGTTCTATTCTAGGGAGCAAAATTTTGTTAAAACGTGAATTCCGTCTTTATGGAGGGTACGTCTATAAAGTTAGCTAGTCTTGTTATTGAAACTACAAATGGTGGTTATCAATGACGATTGAAAGCCAGCTATCATTGTGACAGAGCCACTTGAATCTGATGACAAGGTCAAACTTCGCTGTAGGTCAAATCTTGACGCTAACGCGTAGTTTAGGCTTGGGATACATAAAATCACTTAACGTTTTAACAACATGGCCAAACTTAGGGCACACCATTATGATGATGGTTGATGATAGTCGAAGCCGCATAGCCCGTCCACTCCAGCAGAAGCAAACAAACTCCATACCCCCCTCTCCCACGCAGTCCTACTACCCCTATGTTCCACCTTGGACTGGACTAACAACTCTTTTCAAGATGGACGAATCACTTACCTTCACCGCCATACACAGGTCTACGCCCGATACTGTTAAGAGACTGGCAGCGAGACCTTGCGTCATGGGAGATAGAAACTATTTCCGGACGTTTTTATCCGGTTTTTCCGTTGAACTCTCGTCACTAGCGTGACAGGCGTGAGGTGGTCTAAGGTGACACGCCACTGATAGATTTCCGGTGGTGCTGCTGTCGCAGCTGCAGCAGGTCAGAACACACTCGAGCTTACAGGTAGCTGTACATGAATCGTCCATCTCGAGGATGGTTGTCCTCAAGAGCACCTTCTTGCCCCAACCCCTCTGCCTCTCTCCATACAAGGAGCCAACCCGGGGTTGGCTCCCCTTTCCTCTCCAGTTATCTTTTCCCTCAGATCCTCCAGGCATCCAAAACCACATGCTCAAGAGACTCATCCAATCCCCTTCTTCCCCATCTGCTCTTCAGCCTAGTTTCCTGGTTTCCAAGGACCCCTTGCTGTAAGCAACAACACACTCCCCATCTCCCAAATACCAGTGCTGCCACCTCATCCTATTCAATGTTATGGCGTATGACCATTAATTAGAATTTATAACGCTTCGCAAACTTGCAACCAGAAAACAGTCATCCAGCTTATTAACTATTCGCTGTGGTAATTAGCAGGGGTCGAAATAATCAGGAGCAAAGTGCGGCTAAAGTCTAGAATACACCCATACCCGATATCCTTCTAAAATTGATTCCAAATAGCTCCAGCACCTTCATACATCCAGGAACAGTCTTGTTTTATAGCGCGGAAATGTGTTAAAACGACTTAAATCGGTCAATTTGTAGCTCCGCAATCCGTACATTTATACGGTGTATGCGTTCGCTCGCGGGGCCTTACGGAACAGGGAAACTTATATTTTTTTTCGTAAACAGTTAAGATAAGCGGGTAGTTATTGTCAGTTGCGTGTGGTTTTGTTGTTATTGTCAGTTAGGTTAGGCAGGTACCGGCTTCTGTTTGGCGTTTCACTTGTAATGAACTGGTTGGGGTTTGGCGTTTCACTTGTGGTGCTTCACTGCGCAGCGTCGTCAGCCTAGAGCCTGCCGCGGCTTGGGATCAAAAACCTTAGGTTTAAAACATGGGATCAGTTAAAACTTTTAACACGTTTCCGCGGCTTGGAATCAGTTTGTAGTGCCTTTCTAGCCAATTTAAGGCAAGTTTTTTGTCTTTTTCTTAAAATTTGACCCATATGCGTGAAGTAGACTTGTGCCGCAAAGTGCAATTTGCACTCCAGTTATAAATTTGCACCTCAAACTCACATGCTGGAGTGCAATATTTCGAGGAATATTTGCACTCCGTAGCTCAATACCTGTACAGTTACTGTAAAGTACTGTTGATGGATGAGCAATGCTTGACAAAGTCCAAAAATGTTGTGCACATATTAAAAATAAATCTTTTATTCCCTGTCAGCACAGCAGAAGTTGAACGGGTATTTTCATGTTCCAAAAGAATTATGGGAGACTGGTGCTGCAAGTTAAGTACTGCATGGGTGAACTACTTTGAATCAGCTTGAGTGAAACAAATACAGCTGAATATGATGCTGAACCAACAATAACTAAGTGGGCAAATGCTGGGGAAAAAAACTCGCCGAACCAAAGTTGCTCCGTATGGTCAGCAACTTCCAAAACATGCGTATACGCAAACTGAAGACACTGATAGCAACAATAGGACTGAAAGTAGCAGTGGTGAAGAATCTTTCTGTGAAAGGCAGTGTTATGTTATTGTCTGGAAACAATAGCTACTAGACCTCAATTAGTAGGCAAATTTACATGATTAAAGGTTAGGCCATAAGGTTTTAACATCTGGTTTGGCATGAAGTACTTTTTTTTTTATGGAAGGATGTGTGAATTGAATTTATTTGGGGGAGGGAGAGGTGGAGTAGGTAAATTTATTGCACTCCAAGGTGGTGTTTTGCACTCCAGACTTGGTTTTGGAGTGCAAATTTTGCACCTGGTCCAAAATTTTAAAATTCGACCCCTGAATTAGTAATATCATTCTAACTAAGCCCTTGAAAATAAATTTGGGATCTTGATTGGGTGTTTAGACCAAGTTACATTTGATTGTTTTTGTCTGTTAGTTAGCATTTATGTAATTTATTTACTTTTGGGTTTTATTAGTGAGGTTTACTAGTTACGACTCATTAACATGAGCAATGCCACAGAGGACACATGATCGAGCTCGAGGCGACGATCGCATTGACCGTTCTACACGGCGAAACACCGGCTTGGTAAATTAAAAGTAGTAAATTCCCAAATCGTTATTAACGTACCGCGTTGCGTGTTCTCACAAGTGTTGCCAATCGGAAAGAAAAATATTTTTTTTGGAAAAATTTCTGGTTAAATGGAAAAATAGGGAAAAATTGGATACTTATGGCAAATTTCTTTTATGTAGCTTAATAATTTTCCTTTAAAGGTTTATAAGAAGCCAACGCAACCTAGTAATACATTAAACAATATAGGCCATTGGTAAGCATACATCTGGGTGCCTTACATTCAGTTGAATGGCGCAACAAACAAGCAGTTTCTGCTTTTTAGCTTGCTGAAACCAGTCCGGTTTTGTGCTCGTTAAATTACCGCCAGTAACGTGTCTTTGATCTCACCCACATATTATTCTCTACTGGCGAGCCCAAACAAGGGATAAATAGTTTTTCTAGAGATCTCTGTGGGTGAGAGCAGCTTGATTTCAAATGATTACCTGCTTTTTAGCTTGCTGAAGCCAGTCCGCTATTGTGCTTGTTACATAAGACTAAAGTAACAGCTATACTATTATTCCAATTTCCAAAGTACTGTATTTGTTAATAAGATTCTATTGAATAATACATTGGACAAACTTTCTGTATTTGAACATTCTTTTTTACCGACCAACTAAAATGGTAAAGGAATTCTCAATTCACTCTCCAACACTTTTATCTTCAGCGATACTGTTCGTTGACATCAACATCTTTTTTAGTGGAATTTTACAGAAGAAATTAAAAAAAATTGTACATATGTCTAAAGTCACGTTTAATTTATATTTTTCTATTATTTGGAAATTTTCCAGTGGCACGGAAATTTTTCGGATTTTTCTGAAAAATTTTCCGAATTTTTATGTGGAAATTTTTCCACTCACAACACTACTCAGGAACCTGTTGATGGCTACAGATTCGAGTGTTTAGGTGGGCCTCGTGTCTAGAACTAGAATTGAGAATAATGGTCGTATTTTGCCAGTTAATGGCATTGAGTTCATATTCTAGTTCCAGATATGAGGCCCACCTACGAGCGCTCAAATCCCTGGCCATCAACAAGGTTCAAGAGAAAACTGGTTTCCCTCATGAACCTCACTGGGCTAACCTGGGCTGCATTTAGCAGAAAGTGCACCCGAGTGTCACATCTAAACTGGATGCAACATGGAATGTAGATTAGTGGTTGAACCGCCTGCGGCGTGTTGTTTGAAATCCAAAAAAGGAAATTACGACTTTGTGTGCATTTTGTAATGAATGCTTCTGATGAAGGTGAACGGTAGGAAATTCACCAAAAATGCAAGTGGATTTAAAAACGAATTTTACTTCAGTTCACTCACTTTCATTTCACTGAGACTAACCTAATCTCTCTAATTTTCGACGACCACTGCCAACTTCTTCAGGCTTTATGATTTTCCGGACTTTTTTCTTACATTTTCCTCAACCTGGACATTCAGTGGATTCGAATTTGAGCGGCATTGTCGCCTCCCATATTCGCAGGGCTGCACCACTGATTTTTCCGATCTATCTTGCAAGGCCCACTGATCATCAAGGCAACTGTGGAGGCTTTTGTTGACAAGGTGTAAAACTCTTGGAAAGGCTGGGCCTTGAATGTTCATAAGGTTCATCCCTTTCTGCTCATGATGTTGCATGGTAGGGATTCTAAGTATCTGAGGTGTGGGTCTCTCTTGGAGACTCTCCATTCAGGGATGCCACCGATTGAAAAAAATGTAAAAAAATGTGAAAATTTGAGCTCTCCAATAAAAGTGCGAAAAAAAGTGAAATATTGTCCAAACTGCTTAAAAAATTTAATAAAATAAAATTGCATTGTGCAACAAACGATGAATAAATGTAGCTCGTCTCCGGAAGAGTTAAGATAAAATTCACTTTGAGGAGTTAATTTAGTGGCGTGTGCCAGTGAGCCGGATTATTTGGTTCGTTGGTAGATGGCAGTGTGACTTCCATTGTGGGAATGTTGCTGTTCTTTTTTTTCAAGAGGATAGGCCTACCCAAAATGCAATGTACCCACGCTCCCGAACTTGTCGCAACACTGAATGCGTTTTCGTGCTTTGAAAATACTTATTTAAATACGTGTGTAAAAAAAAAATATGAAAATGTCTAAAATTTGCGTGCGAAAAAATGAAAAAATCCAAACGCGTGAAGTGAGAAAATGTGAAAAACTAACGACTCCCGGTGGCATCCCTATCCATTCCAATCAATCTTGTGTTTCGGTTTTTTGCAGTGGACTGCACACCTCAGATTCTTAGAATCCCTAGCCATACAACATCATGAGCAGAAAGGGATGAACCTTATGAACATTCAAGGCCCAGCCTTTCCAAGAGCAAAAGCTTCCACAGTTGCCCTGATGATCAGTGGGCCTTGCAAGAAAGATGGGAAAAATCAATGGTGCAGCCCTGCGAATACGGGAGGCTACAGTGCCGCTCAGATTTCAATCCACTCAATGTCCAGGTTGAGGAAAATGCAAGGTGGTCGTCGAAAATTAGCGAGGGATTCGGTCAGTCTCGGTGAAGTGAAAGTGAGCGAACTGAAGTAAAATTCGTTTTTACGTTTTTTGTTGAATTTGGAGTTTCACAGTATGTTCCACAATGACGTTTTTAGAAATGGATTTAAAACAGAACTGATGTTTTTGTCCGAATTGTGGCAACGAGTGTTAGACGTTCATACCGTCTGAGTGATTGTTATTAACTATATAAAAGGCTTCTGTCAATTTTCAAAATGGCATTTGGTTGTAGCTGAGAAGAATGCCTAATTACTGTTTCGTCCAAATGTTAAGTTCCACACAAACCTTTGAAACCAGCATTGTTGATACCAGGATACTAAAATAACTTTTTTTTTTGTAGCTAAAACCAGCTTAACGATGAAAATGCTTGGGGAACCCGTTGTTAGGGCAGCCGAAAATGAGCCAGAAGAGGAAGACTTGGTGGACCCACGAGACACATTAAAGGATAAATGCTCCGAAAAGAAAGAGTGCGCCGCATATCAGGCAAGGCT
This sequence comes from Lithobius niger, assembly GCA_023313725.1. Taxonomy (NCBI): domain Eukaryota; kingdom Metazoa; phylum Arthropoda; class Chilopoda; order Lithobiomorpha; family Lithobiidae; genus Lithobius; species Lithobius niger. Next base: position 5,687 of record JAHWFP010140131.1, on the reverse strand, counting down.
GGAAGAGTGCAACGACCGGGTGCGAAGCAGATCGAAAACTGCCGAAGATTGTGAAGAGGAACTTATTGATTTCTTGCATTGTGTGGACCACTGTGTTGCCCACGACATGATGAAGCTGCTCAAGTGAAAATGTTCGGGCGACACTTTCAGTCCACAGTGCTTGGCAGTTATGTAATAAGTATGTTGTAGCTAAAGATCTAAACTGCAGCATTTTATGAATGATGAAGTAGTTTGTAATTAGGTATTTAAAATAAATAGGTTGTTACAGTTACGTACAGTTACTTTTGTAATTTAAATCTTCAGAAAACTATGTGATAGACTGCTTTCTGGAGCAAAGCTGCTAATGTCGTAAACATTTTTATTCTATTTTGAAAGCAGTATATCCTTGGCTACCACAAGCTTGTCTTTAACATAAATTTGGCACTATCACGATGTAGTTAAAGTGACACTATCACAATTGAAAGTAGGCAAAATCTGGAAACATCTAGCATATCTAGTACTTGTTTGCATCAAGCGAAGGAAGTGCACTGTCAAGGGCGAAACGAATACGGTTATTGATATTATATGAAGTGCACTGTAATTTCTTTTTATGAACCAAACAAGCCATGAGCATTCTTTAAAATTTGAGTGGAAATTTGGCACGTCCTTGTGCACCTGGGAGCAAGCTGTACAGGTTACAATATCACTGCCGCTAAATGGCGCCAGGGTATTTGCGAACGATTTTCAATCGGTGATAGTACCATTGTAATTAGTTTTTGGAACTTTGAAGGATAGAACTGAACACTGCAACAAATAGCTAAAAAGCAACATAATCATTCTCATTTGGTGTGATTCAAAAACACTCGGTGAAAGATTAAAAATGAAAATGGACATTTTACGTTAAGTTGTACGATATAGTCTGCTATTGCATCATCAGTGGCAAATTTTCAATTCTGCACTTGAATCGTCTTCCGGCCAAAAAAATACACAAGAACTACATCCCTTAGCAGAGGTGTGCGATACCAGGTTTTTCAATTCAATACCAATATTTTTTATTCCAAGTATCGATATCACAATACGTTTCTCGAACTGACATTTTTTCGATACCGATACTTCGAGAATTAAAGGAACTTATGGTAACCGAATAAGGAATATAAGGAATATTCAATTATTCATGTCTTCACAACGCCATTTAGATTTCTTTGCCATTAACGATAACTACGTCAATACTAAAAAGAAAGTTTGAAACTTATCGAAAATCCAATACCGAATTTTAAATTTCGGTAACACTACCATAGCAAGAAAGTATTTGTATCAAAATTTGATAGTATCATACACCTCTGGCTGCACTGGTCCATTTTGTTTTGAATTTATTGCCCTGTTGTGATTGGGCCAGCTGATTTGGTGGATATTTTGCTATGGATTTGTGGGTGAGGGAAAGGAGGGTCTTGATTTGGCTGAAAGTGCCCTTCGGTTGCACGGTGGTGGATTTTATTCAGTAGTTGCGAGGGAGTTCAAGCGCAATCTTCTCTTTTCTGCATTGAAAGTGTATCCAAAACTTTCACTGGAATGACTCAAAAATTCTACAAAAAATCCACCAAATTAAGACCCTTCTTTCCTTCACCCACAAACCACAGCAAACGCTCCAACATAGGCGACCTACTCATTCACAAGACCAATAAAGTTCAAAACTAAGACCACTGCAGTCAAGGCTATTTGATGTAGTAGTACGCGTATATAAATATAGATGTTTCCGCTTGGAGAATTGAAGTGCAGGAATTTATTTTTTCTCCATTTTACTGATTCTCCGGGGATTCTTGCGTTTGATGCACTAAACACAGTGCTGTCAATACTCAAGTTTTATTTCTCCTAATCTTGTTTCCCTTCGCTGTTTCAATAACATGGACTAAATCTATTTTATATTACACAAACCATGCAGAGAAGCGCAACTAAAATGTCGTCTGATCTACAGCGGCTCACAACTTCGTCATTCGAAGTATTCTGCTCCATGCAACAAAAATTGCGGCACAGTTGACATGGGTTGTCTTGGAAAGTAATTTCACAATGTTTTCACACCTGAAAGGAAAGGACAAGTTAAACTGAAGACATTAGAAGAAAAAGTTACCTTGTGTTACTGCAGTATTTTAAAGTCAAGCATACGCAGTTGCCCTCTTTTGTCGCAGTTAAAGAGATTCTTGAATCGAAAACTTGACACACACATCACACCTTGGCTACCGATAGTCATAAATTTCTGATACAGCCCGTCGTTTAAAGACTTCAAACAAAGCCCCTTAGGATGATAAAATCCCACATGAGGTAAACAACTGGCAAGACGCATCACTCGTACAGTGCACGACGTATATACATGGCGAGTGTGTATCAGAATGAATGGACCAGCGTCCACCGTTTCCTTGTTTAATCTCTAATCTTAATGAAATCTGGATGAGCTTAAGACATTAGGGGTGGCTGTGACATGTCTGTTCATCTTTCTTACTTTTTACCCGAGCGTCATAGACCATTGGTGTAAATTTGAAAGATTTAGGCAATCATTAACCAATACCACCCGAAACCCTACAGAACGGGTTTCCAGCATCCTACAGAACGAAAAGCGGTTAATAACTACATACGTTATAGGCCAAAAAATAATAAGGGCTGAGTGTAAGGCTTCGTGAGCAACCCTCTGCCAATTTACTTCACTGCCTGGCAGTGCGATACCATGTTGCCTTTATTTAGAGTCGATCGAGACTCTTATATGCGAACGGTTTTTGTCTATCTGTTTGCGCTACAGCGTTTGAACAAATTATCGAATTTCTGTCGTATATTTTGCACAGATTCTATGCCACATTTCTAGGTCTAAGTTCGAAAATGGGTCGAATCCGTCGGGGAAATCCTCCACTAGAAACAAAGATTTTTGTTCGCAGCAAACGTGCGAAGTTCGTTAATTTTTTCTTTAGCAGACTGATGTCATTCATTCATCCACCAACCTATCATAGGTAACTATGTAGCCAACGTCAGCAGCTGACGTCACCACCAACCGACCAATGGCTGGTAAAATGCTCAAATTATTCTACGGGTCGCTGACGTGGGCACGCGGCCCGACTGATGTGTACGATTTTACTAACTATTACCGCATGCGAAATGTCTTAATGACTTGGTACTAATGACTTCAATATGACTTCTTTATGACTTTTTTTTTTGGGTGGGTAGGGAAAAGAGATTTAAAGCAATTTCTACTGCATTACATTTTTTTTTTTGGTGGGGGTTGATAGCGAATTCTTAAAACTACTTTTGGGCTATTAGTTTTTTTTATCTAGTTAGTTCCTACAGATCAGTCGTGCCGTGTGGCAACGCCGCCGTCGTATAAATAAAATTCAAAATGCCGGGACTAAACGGTTTTGAGGCCTCAGGTCATAAAAGTGCCAAACGGAATATTTGTAATGTTGATTCAGTTCACTATTGGTCTAATTAAACTTAGATTTAAAAATGAAATCGATAGAAGAATCGTTGTGGGCTCGTCTTTAAATGAGAGGTGTGTGCTGCCATGTCATACTTTCGCAGCTGATCCAAAACTAGAAACGCAAACGGCTTCTGGTTTTACGTACGCGTCGTGGAACCGTGGCCAAGAAATCGTTTGGGTTTTTGGATTGTATTCTTTAGGAGGGGTAATTATTCACTGGTGTTAGACAATTAGTAGCCATAGCGATCGCTGTATTCGCAAAAGAAAACAAATAGACTCTTGCTACAATTGGTTTAAACAGGTTGTTTTTTTCGGGTTTCTTTTGCCCATAACTTCTGCAGTTATTAACCGATATTCATTCCGTCATTTTGGGTGGTATTGGTTTAAGATTCCCTCCATCTTTCAAAGTTACACCAGTGGTCTAAGACGCTCAGCTAAAAAGTTAGAAATTTGATGACCTTGAACGGACATGTTAAGGCCAATCAAACTCTCACCTGTAAACGGCCCACTAACTACTCGATAAGCTCCTCCTAGTTTTTTTTCGATTGTAGATGATGCAAAGAAATTAGACGCTGGTCCATTCATCGTTACACCTTGTGTTAAGTCATTGGACCTTGGATTTCCTTCTTCCATCTTAGATTTTTCCTTGTGTTGGAAAAATTAAGATAATTATTATAAAATAATAATAGTATAAGGATAGTATATTATCTTGTGAAATAATGGGGATTGATTGAGAATGCACGCACATATGTCGTTAGGCTGAAATTATAAGATTTTATTAACTGCCCTCAGTACCAAATGTACGAAACAAACTACTCAGCAAGCCAAAGTTACATTCCCGCTTAGTCCTGGCACGTCTAAAATTGATGTTGACAGAGACTTCAAAGTTCGACTTGAATTTTCGATGGAGTGACATTCATCTTCAGTAATACTCTCCAAAATGTGTTTACTCATGACAGGCATTTTTGTTGGAAAGAGTATTTAAACTTAACAGGTCCTTCGTTCAACATCGACAGGCTAATCAAGCCTCGGATCAATAACAAAAAGTTGGATGTTCACGTGCAATGCCATGTTACGATGGCATTTATCTCCCCAGAGGCAGATTCAAATTTAAAGACAGGTTTCCAACAAACACACGCGTCATGTGAAAGTTTATGGTGAAGTTCCGGAATTAAAAGTTTACAGGCGAGTACCCCGTAGGCCAGAGCCAACATGGCTGACGAAAGTACACTCAACCTATCAACGCCGATTTTAATATAAATCATGTGAAGTACGTGTAAATAACTAACAGCACAACGACTGTGAAGTTTGTTCAGCTAGACGATAATCCACACAATACTGGTTAGACGGGCTGGATCACATCCATTTATTAAAAAGGACAAACCTTCTCGCCATATTCGAGCATCCTCGATGAACACACATCATTTTAACGCAACAATCTCAAAAAAGCGAAATACCAGTCTACATCTTGACTAATTTTCGATGGCTTTGAAGAAATATCATTTCCTTCCTACTGTCTTCTTCCACCAGTTTATCACACTGTACAGTTTTCGTAAAGGATTTGAATCTTGCGCGAACGTAGCCCCCTATACTTGTTAAGCCTGTCTCTACGTGTCAGGCCAACCACTCCAACGCGCTTTCAGTCTCTCAGCCAAATCGCACCTCACTAAATGTTGGATGGCTGGTATCGATGGTGCCTGTAGATTATTCGTACGCAATCTTCCATCTATTTCATGCCTTACAATGGCTACAGACTCGAGGCACCTAGATGTTTATCAGTAAGAGTTTGACCATATTAGTATCGTGGTCTTCTCCCAGATTATATGACATCGAGTGGCTTTGTATATTAGAGCGTTCTGCATGAAATAGCTTTTGCAACATTCACATAGGTTCGAGTGAATGTCACAAAACCATTTCTCATGATGGAAAAAATAGGAAAATGCCTTTACAACCTTTACACACGTATGAAGCAATGTTGCAAAACTGAGCCACACAGGAAATCGTTGATGCAGAAGTAGGTTTAAGCGCACGCTTCATTTGAAAAAGTTCTGTTCTGCTTTTCTAACATTTTACGACCGCGTGGTTAAACAGTCGGTAGTGTTGGGCAGTACCCGAAATTTTAGTGACGGTGCCGGTACTAGCCTAGGTACCGCGATACTCGGTATTTAACGGTTCTTAAAATTTGGCGGTACTTCATTCGGTACCTCCGGTACCAACGGTATTTTTTTAAGTACCCTAATCAAACTAATTA
>JAHWFP010140130.1:101740-118669 GCA_023313725.1 Lithobius niger | reverse complement strand
TTTTTTTTTTTTGCTAATCTACCCATAGGCCTAGTTTGTTTTATCGTATTTGGGAATGTGCGGGTGCAAGCAAACAGCGTTTAGTAAGGAGAATATCTCCCCCCCCCCTCCCCCCGCATACTTTTAAAGATTTATTCCAGGACCTTACATAAGGTATACGGATGCGCAAAACTTTTTGCAACTTTTTATTGAGCTCTGACTATTATTTTGCTCCTAAAATACTGGTATGCTTATAGCTGTTTAATTCAACGCATTTTTTTATTTGGGTAATGACCTTTATATTTAGTAATAATAAACAAGCACTAGAATTCTCTTTCCGACATTTGGTGGTCCTGAAAAGGACCGTTTTGGGTGTAGTTCTAAAAAAGACTTAGCATTACGTGTAACGAATGCTGAAGAGTGAGCCAGAGGTTTGTTTTTTGGAGGTTGCATTTCTCGAGTCAAGGGGAAAATTGCGAATATGAAAACTTAATTCTTCGTCAGTTTCTTCATCGCTGTCGCTATCTGCCGTCGAAATGATGAACGGTTCCACTCTTTCCTCAACCAAGTGATCGGATTCCCAGTACTTCTTTTCAATTTCCACGACGTGGTCACAACTTTTTTTTCCAGTTGTTTGGTGAAACTGCTTGAATCGCGGCTGTCGAAAGTTTTTCCACTTCGACCAGTTTAAATGATTTGTTATGTTTGCGTACGTCCTCCTTCACCTGTGCCCAAATGAGTTCGATAGGGTTGAGGTCGCAGTGTTAGGGTGGCAATCTTAATACAGTGTGGCCATGTGCCGTTGCTATGTTATCAATCACAGTCTTTCTTGCTGGACTTGTGTAGCTTTACAAGGTCATAAAGATCCCCTCGCAACATTTAAGCAGGACGGGAAATTTCGTGGTGAGCCAACCAGTCCAATCAGATCGGCTTTTTTGTTTTACTCGTTGGGACTTTCTCTAATTCAACGGAATGATAAGGTGCATTGTCCATGATAATCACAGAATTAGGAGGAATATTTGGCAGGAGTTGATCTTCAAACCATTCCTTGAAACAGTCACCGTTTATTTCGTCGTGGTAATCAGCCGATTTTGTTTTGGAGCGAAATAACATCTTGGCATTCGGTACGAATCCTGTGCTGCCGCCAGCATGACACAAAACAAGCCTTATTCCTTTTCCCATTGGAATTAAGCGTCCACGAATTTTTAAATCATCATTATGCCATTGTTTCTCTCTACGATGGTGTGCATTTCCCCACGTTTCATCAAGATAAATAAGCGGCCTCCCTGCTGCCCGTATCTCTTATTTTTCGTAAATAACAATGACGATGCGAACAATATCGGGGCGCTCAATTTGCGTGCGTCGATCTTGCCATACTTCATTTTTAACTTATTACGCAGAATGCGACGGAGAGATGTTTTACTGCTTGCAAATCCGGTGTTGGAAACAAGTTTAGAATGGATCGAATCTATGGTTGGATAATCGCGTGCTTGGTGAATTTCACTTACAGTATCCCTGAGTACAGACAACTCGAACTCGTCCAAGTCGGTGATCGGTGCGGGGTGGGGCCGTTTCCTTCCTGGCGAGGTGAACGAAGAACCAGCGGCAGCTTCCGTGACAGGGTCGATTGTTGAACAGCCTAACTTGCCGGTGTCAGTAATTCTTTGCACCGTTTTAGCTGACACATTTGTAGCTGATGCAGTGCTGCCTAATAAATCAGAAATAGATACCGATTCCCCTTGACTCTTTGAAAGACTGAAAAACGTTCCAAATAATACCTCTTGTTTGACTGTGGAGAGTTTGCCCATTCTTGCTGACACGAACTTGCTCGGAAAGCGATGCTATTGTTGTTGGCCTAGCAGCGTTGCCATGACAACACAGTTATAGAATATAGAGGCAAGGCGCACTTTTTTCCATGAAAGATTAGTAGTCATAAAATGATCATATAAGGAAAGTCTTCTTCCTGGTGGATAGTATAGTTGTGTCATAAGTTCATCCGCATCATCCCGTCACATCACCGACGATTGCGCTCTGGTTGTGCGACATCCTCAGAGGTTCAGGGATCGACACCACGCAATTTCGGGCACATTCCGTGAGAGCGACGGCGATCTCTGCTGCAACTACCTGTAGAGTGTCGCCTCCGAATGTATTTACAATGTTCAGGGCTGAACAACTGCTACAGAATGGCCTACCCTGAACGAGTGATATGTAGGCTGGCTACACACTATGTTTCTTAATCAATTCCACTATGTAACACTAGGAAGAGGATTATATGATGGTGATTCTGCCAAGCAACTTGTTCTCGCAGGAAAATAAAAGTGCTCCTAGTACAATCCGACAAATTTGTGTTAATTTTATTGCCCTCCCGCTCCCTGGCGCGTATATTCAGCCTAGCCCCAAAAGATAGTGGTGAGGAAGTGTGAGATAGCATGGAGAGAGACGACCGGAAGTGGCATACATTTTGCATAAATTAGGTAAATTTTGATGCAATTTAAGTAACACCAATGTGCCAAAGGCAAAATGAATATCCCACTTTGTAACACAAGTTCGTTGGATGCTACTTGGAGAATTTTGATTCTTGTGCGAGAACAAGTGCTGTGGTAAAATCACCATTTTTCGGTCCACATAGCAATACTACGTAGAAAAAATTATATAATTCCCGGATTATAATGACACGTTAATTTTTTCATCATTGCTGCTCACTGGTTATTCCCGGCCCTTCAAAATGTTGGTTTCATCACGTTTTTCGTTTCTTACCAATGTTTGAGTCAATCTTGCATCGTTTAGCATTTTTGGTTGACATGATTGTTTAGGGTTGGAGGGATGCCATTTGGGCATCCCGTATTGACAGTTTGTTTTTCTAACATTACCTCGTGTGGCAAGTTAGCTGCAATCTTAAGTTACCATAGTCCTTCAGTACAGTAGAAAGCAACAACGGCCGTGGTTCAGTTCTCTATAGATTCTTGATGACCTGAACTTTGTCATCATCGCTGTATAGGTGTTATCCCTGGCAGTTCGCCTCACAGTTTTTTCGCTAAAAGTCATACAGTTAATGTTTTTTGCAGTTATCATACTCGGCAGATACGTATGGAAGGAATGTCATTCTGTGCAGTAATAAATAGAGAGCCACACATATATTTGAGTACACTTGAAAACTGTTCACTTCTTGTTCTGCTACCATTTTAGAAAAAACTACTGCACCTATGTAAAATCTGAAACATGATCCAAGCCAGAAATTTCCTTGGCCTTCATCCTCATAGACACCACTTTCTTCAATTGGTCGAGCCATTCCGGTGTTACGGGACATTGAACGATCAGTTTTATTGTTTTACATTGTTTTAACCATTTAACCATTGTAATTACGGAACAATGCCACTCGGCAAACGCCGAATCCATTCTTCGTGCACATGTTATATCTTTGTTAAAAAGTTGATTGTTGATGAGTAAAATGAAAGTGGGTAGTTTGTTTTCGGAGCATGCGGCTGCTGGCCATGGCTCTGGGGTTAATAAATGAAATGAAATGAAAGAATCTTAAGTGTTAAGTTTTAGTGCTTTGGTGATTGATTTGTAGCTAACTCTGTAAGGGGCGTACGACTTCGGGTCATGGCTCAGGAAATGAATTGAATTGAAAGAATCTGTAGTTAGGCCAAACGCTTATATTTTGAAACCAAACTGAGCCACATTCCCAATTTCGAGGCCGATAGAATGGCGTATTTATTTCGTAGATCCAGGGTTTCAGAGCTGAGCTGATTTGTTTCAAAGCGGGCAGCAACAATCAGCTGCATGCATAAACCTTTGTAGCGCGACGCCATAGCCGTAAAAAAACGTTCTTGGATTACAAAAACGTCAAGTGTGCTGTAAAAAAAAGTAGTTATGTGATTGAAGTTTCATTTTACTTGTTAAAATGGACACGAATAAAAATTGACGATTTTTAATTTAAATAAATGGCAACAGGCTGGTGAAGGCGTGCAGGGGTGGTCCTGAAGGTTGGGGCAGCGGACTTGGAGGCACAGTTGCTAAAGGTCTGCTTGCACTTGGTGGTTGGTGTGAGTTGAGGTCACCAACGGACCTGAGGTCTCTGCGGCAGTGTGCCCACGATCATGTTCAAGGGATGGCTGTCCTGCAAAATTCTGAGGGCAATCTGCTGCCCTAATTTCCTTGCCCTGGGGCTATGGTTGTCCCTCACCTGTTCCTCCTCTTCTCTTATATTGTGTTTCTGTTGTCAGTTATGTTTTTTGTTTTTTATTCTAAGTTTGTACCTTGTGTACGGTAAATACATAAACAAATAAATAAATAAATAAATAAATAATCAAATGTACAATTCAGAAATTGCATCTGTTTAAGTGCTGTTGTGCTTTACGAATCATATATTTAAAATTTAAAGCACAACAGCACTTAATGCAACAGATGCAATTTTCTGAATTGTACATTTGATTATTTAAAGGGACATGTATCCCTGTTGGCTGTACTGTACGACTCAGTTTTGTGGCATTAATTCAAACGCAGTAACGCAGTTGGTAAATGTTGCCAACGCAGTCATTAAATGAACATGGTACGCTATTTACCAAATTTGTCCCTTGATCGTCACAAATCAAGGTGCGGATTTTCGGTGGGTCTTTTATCTTCTTGAAAGATCTCCCATCTTCCTCAGGCACTTAAGCGTTGAACGCCTTTTGACTTGGAAAAACGGGAAGTTGGTTTGAATTTCCTGCACGTGTTTGTGCTTCCGGTTGGGGAGGAGGGATAAGATGCAGCCAGCAGTGGCTCCATCTGTGGAGCTTGGGAAGATATAAGAGGGAGGAGCGCTTTCCACTTGCAATTCAATTGTGTCAATTCTGGTGTAATAATCCGATTGACATCGCACTGTGAGGGTACTTGGTTGTTCATGAGAGATTTCTTGGCACTGTGGAAGTGATGGATGGAGATGCTTTCCAAAGCTCGAAGATGTGGCTCGACCGTGTGTCAGATTTCAGAAGCATTGTGGTGCTCTTCCAAGCAATTTCGTGATTTTTGGAGATGTGGTGAGCAGCAACTGCACTTCGTTCGGCTTTCCTTTTCTCCTCAGCCTTCATGTGTTCTCGAACTCGGGTGCTCATTCTCCGTTTGGTTTCGCCCACATAGATGGCGTCGTAGTCCGAGCACGGGATAGCATATACCGCTGCCTTGTTCTGCTGGAGGCTGCAGAGAACAGTCTTATTGTTTTTCCTTTCGTGTGAGATGCTTTTGCGACATTAACGCTAACCTGTGTAAATGTTGCAAACGCTATTCTCAACGGGTCGCACGACACACCGGAAGGATTTATGTGCCTTTAAACTAAAAATCATCAATTTTTATCCCTGTACATTTTAAAAAGGAAAGTGAAATTTCAATTGTAAAATCCCTTTTTTACGGCACACTTGACGTTTTTGTTTGTAATAATACCCTTGAGTTGATTTCTAAAAGTCAAACAAATTGCAGGATTACTAGTGTGTGAGAAGTGGTTTGGTCCCTGTTTGTAGCAAATGATTCAAGTTGTGTTTGTTTATTTAGTAAGGCTGCACTGATACTGTGCCGATATTTGTGGTATCGTAATAGTATCGGCAACTTTCACGGAAATATCTATAACTCGGGTACCATTTGAGATATCGACATGCAGTTCGTGACATTGTGCTCAGGAAATCACTGAGTATCCTTCAATAGCTATATTTTAGCCCTCTCCATCCTACATGTTGCATCCTATCCACCTACAGCCGAAGGATGGCCTCACCTAGGATGCCTTCTCGTACCAAAGACCTGGTTGTAGCTCCATTCCAGGCTACCTCTGTTCCATCTTCAGGAACGAACAGGCAAAGGATCAATGCGTCCTCTTCACACAAGAACTACAATCCTCAGGACCAGCTGTCCTCGCATCTTCTACCACCCACGTCCGCTGGCGCTTCCATCCACGGGATGGCCTCTGCTAGGATACACTCTTCTACTACGGACCTTCTGGATCCCCAGTTGCAGCCTCGCTCCCGGCTACCTCTGCTCTGTCTTTAGGAGCGGACAGGCAGAGGACCAATCCATCCTCTTCACACAGAACCACCGGTCCTCAGGATCAGCTGGCTTCACCACCCTATGTATCGCTGCACGTTGCCTCTGCACAGCCTTCTTGGATTGGACTGCTTCACCACCTGCTGTCGACTTTGGCCTTCCTTTTCCTCCAGCATTTAATGCAGTTGTTGTTTAACCAAAGGAATATGATATCCCTCCGCGCAGCCACCATCTACGCATCCTACTGCGCAGCCCTCCTTTCTCATATAAACGCTTCAACGATGCAACTCTCTCTTCCTTCTTCTGCCTGCTGTGCTATACACTGCTCCTTCACAGGTACGTTCCTACATTCTTCCGGTTGGGGCTTTCAGCTGTAGCCTGCTCTGGCCTTGGCTGATTTTGTGTGTTCTTCACACGAGCCTTGCGTCCAATATCACGTTCCTTGAATCGTCCTTCCTTTGCCCCGACTAGACCTCGGTCTGGAAACAAAAAGGGGGGATGTCTGCTCCCCTTAGGAACACCAGCATCTTGTTATACTACAGTCAATCCACCCTCTCCCATCCTACCTCCGGATGCGACAGTTGGAAGCAACAAATTAACACAACAATCGGTTCGGATGGCGACCCTGACAGGCCCAGCAGCCGGTTTAGGACTCGTTCCCCCTACGTCCCATGTCTTTTGTAGGCATCCGACGTGGTCCTTATCCCTCTAAGCACTGCGCTGTGTGTTACTTGCAACACATGCCTGAACCTTTCCACGCTTTATGTCTGCTTCACCACCTTCTTCGTCCACTCCCTATCCACCTGGATACCTCCGTTTGACACCTGGACAGCCGGCCCTATGTTACCAAGCTCTTTGGCTCAAAGTTGCCTTGACACTCCTCTCTATAGCCACTTTGTTCCTTCGTCAATTTTTACAATTAATTCTTTCTACCGTTCCCACTTTTGCATCAGCTCACAGACAATAACTCTTCCATGAGAAGCATACATCCTTTTTTCAGAAGACTCAGTCCTCCGTCCCCTTTCATAGGGACCTATCCTTCACTACGGCTTCGTCCTAGGACGCTTAGGTATAGACAAGGGACATCTACCAGGACTATGTCCTCATCCCCTTCTTCATCAGCTCATGGCTTGTCACCTCCCCAAACATTACAATCCCCTGAATTTTACGATTATACACACGTCGTAAAAAAAAAAAGGGGGGGGGGGACACAACTAACTGCACAACTATCCTGATATTATCTCCACCTCTTCGGCCAACACTATGCTCCTGCCTACAGCACTACACCCACTGACGGCGCAGTGCTGCCATGTCTCACCGCCAGGCGCCTCTACAGTCACTCACCTCGCGATTCATATTGCTGCGCGCCCAACGGTTTTCGTGTCCTGTTCATCGTTCACCATGTCCGCCTCTTCTTCATCTGAAGATCCTGTTACCCGAAGTTACACCAACCAAAGAAGGAAATTTGTCCTCATCCAAGGCTCGTAACTGCCGTATTTGCGTCTCTATCTCGCCAAATCGATGGACTATCATTCGATGAAAGCAACATCAATCAAGACAGCGGAAGCTACGCGCAGCTAAGCAGTGAGAAGAATTACGAGCTCTGAATCAAGTCTAAGTACAAACTCCAAGTCCAAAAAAAAAATCCTCTTCTTCGGGTCCGCTGGTCCTCAGGACCAACAGGCTTCATCATCCCGTAGGACGCGTCCTACTCATCCTCAATCTTAGGATAATCCCCACCAGGATGCTCTCTGCATCCAGGGAACTCCCGGTTGAAGCTTCGCTCCCGGCCACCTTCATTTCGTCTTCAGGGGCAGCTGGGCAAAGGACCAATCCATCCTCTCCTCGGACAAGGATACATCCGCCTCCAAAAGCGCTACACCGCCGATCAGGACGCTCTCCTATCCAACGACCCTCGACAATCCAACAGCCGCTCAATCCGCCACCCGCTATCTCCCCGGCACTGCTGTTCTCCTTTCCGTCTGAAGCAACTAGAGGTACTTTTCGCAAGGGCCCATCATCCAATACGGACCACATCTCCTACATTTCGCAAACAACCTCCTCCAGTCAACCATCCTTCCTACCTGGTGATCGTGCGATACGAAGAAGTACGCATTCCCGTCCGTTTCCATCCCTGCCTTCACCAGCTACTATTGTTCCTCTCGGCTCCTCAGACGAACTCTGACCCGCTTTCCATCCGCTGACCTCTGTTCGTTTGCCCGTCCCATTCCCGGCATTTCGTCGACTCTTTTACGACCCTGCCACTCCGCCTACACCGTGTCTTTCTCAAGCTCCTGTTCCAGATACGTTGGAACACGGTCCCGCTCCTCCTCCTTCGCCTGTCTTCATTGACCTGTTCTGTGACGAATCATCATCCTCTCCAAACTTCGACGTCCATTACACTGTCTTAGGGCAGTCTCCGGATTTTCTATTTTCACAAAATTTCAATCCCGGGAATTATTGCCCTGCCATCAACGTCGACAGAACACCTAGGGAAAGCTTCCCTCGACTCATCCTGTACCATCACCCACACTCACTCCCGCAGTGTCTCCTGCATGTCCGTCATTACACCTCATTGCAGTCGGCATCCCCCGGACGAACCTAGTACCGACATACCGTAATCTCTGGATTTACCGGCGGATGCACAGTTGGCTCCGTTCCTGACGTTTGTAAAAAAAAAAAAATGCAAAGAGAAAACAACAAATGAGAAATGTCCACATGAACCAGTTCGCATAAAGGACAGGACACGACATTCAGTCAGCTTAGCATCTGTCCCACTACATCATGTCCTGATCCTCATCCTTTTACGCACCACATTATGGGCTGCTTTCGACCTACCTATCTCACTTTCCTCCTCGTCCGACTTTACTTCTCGAAACAACTGGCGCTACTGAGTCACGTTTTATTTGGCTCAAACTTGGCCTTTCGCCCCTCTTCATGGCCGTTCCGTTCCTCTGTCAACGTCTACCAACTCCTACTACCTCACCAACCAGCTGTCTGTATTATGATCCGACAACATAATTGTGCTTCATCTTCGAAATGTGCTCTACCTTCTGTGTTTACCACAATCCGCCTTACGGACACCGTCCGCTTCTCGCATCCGCCGCAGTCCACCCCGTTATGCGTTCAGCTTTCTCAATCATCCGTCGGACACTATCCACTCTTCACGTCCACTGATCTACAGTACTATTTATCATCCACCTTCTCGTGCCTTCGTTCCCCGTCTTGCGGACGGTATCCAATCCTCAGTTCTTCCAGTACATTTGCAACACCATCTGCTTCGGTATTTCTTTTCTTAAGACCCCTGCATGCGGTTCCTTCTTCTGCTTCCTTAACCGTTACTAGATTATTATAATTTACCGCACTGCCTAACCTCATTAAGGATATTACCCTTTCCGAAACAGGGTTGGCTTCGTTAGGGACTAGTTCCCGGGGATACCGGCTTGTACGCGAGGGGACAGCGAAGCTAGCCCTCCTCCAGGTTACAAAGTCCGCTATAAAAACAGGTAATGTATATAATCGTCGGCTGTAAACGTCGGCTATAAAAAGACTAAAATTGTAGGGCCTGCACGTGCTTAATTTTAGTTTTTATTGCCTAACCTAAAACATACATTACCTTATCCCTTTGACTGCTGAATTAATTTTCTATCTCCACAAAAGTAGGGGTAACCTGCACGAGACTTGAACTAGCAACTTAGAGGAATTCTTTAACTTCAGGCACACCCCTCTACCAACTCGGCCACGGCCGTCTCTAGAGTCGGCTTGTTAAGGGAACCAAGTATTGTTGTCGTTTCTCCATTGTTGGCCATCTCATGCATACTTTGGACTCTGTTTTTAGGACCCAAAGCTGTGCTTGTGTTTTTGGCGAGTATACTCGTCGCCAAACCCCTTTAAGGAGTAACCCCTTTAAGGGTTAACTCCCACCCAGGCCTCCCCTCCATTGTCTAGGTTCTGGGTGAGGAGAAATAATGCCATCGGACGGCTGCGCTGAGTATAGCCAGTCCAACCATGCGCATGCGCAGTAGTACAAGCACGGCTGGGAAGCCAACTTTCAAGTTTCTAATGGAATAAAAGCTCAAAAGGAGGGAAACGCTATATAAAAACCAAAATTAAGCAGGTTCAGGCCCTGCAATTTTAGCCTTTTTGGCAAAGCTATCGCAAAAACCTATATTTTACCAAAATCACTAGCTGATATATTAAGTAATAGATACGATACCAATGCTCAGATCATTATCGGCCAAGCAATAGTATTTAGTGAACACGTGTTGGGATAATAAGTAAACTGGGCGTTAATTGATTCTGTGGGTCCGTGTTTAAACACTGCGACTTGAAAACTTTGAGCTACAGACTTTCCGAGCCACTGGAAAGCTGTCATTGATGCAATCCGTTTGGTGTATTTGAATGTCAAAATTGGGTAAAAAGGGCGAGGTTACCTCAATTTCACCGCATTGAATTTTTCGATTATCACTCATTCCTATTAAATAAATTTTTTATTTGATTTTAGGCAAGTGCTAAGCAGCTACCTTGTGGGAAAATGCCATTTTTAACGGTTGTGATAAAATCATTAACTGTTAAAGGAGTGGATGCATGTGCTGTTTTACGAGACAAAACAGGTAGGTAGTAGTAAACAATGCTGTTGGCATCCAGGCGTAGCGTTGTACTTGTGTTTGTTTGAGGGACGGGAGCCTCATAAAGAATATATTAGAACTTTTTGTTCATTGTCTCACGACACAAACAAGTCAAAGAGTTGCTTCAGTGAACTACAACACTGTAGCTAGACAATTAGATATACATTTGCCGAAATCAATGACAAGCATCAAAGAAACAACAGTATGAGTAGCAAGTCATTACAGAGTGTGCTGTGGGTATATTTTAATCCTCCAGTTGAGAAGCTACCACATCACATACGTAGTTCTCCAGACATTTAGGAGCATTCTGTCAAATCATTAACAGTTAAAACTATGTTGTTCCACATAGTTTGTTCCACATTATGTTTTCAGAAAACTGACTGGATGACGACTCGTTTCCTAGCACTAAGAGTGTATAAACATGTGGAAATCACAATTGTAGACTCTACACAGTTACTGTTAAAGTTTACGAATGGGATGTTTACAGATTTTTGCACTCGTAGTGGAAGAAAACGTGGCGTCATACAGTCAGTTTTCTGAAAACATAATGTGGAACAAAGTATAGAACTAGAGTGGTATCTGATTGTCTTTGAATCTCTTAATTTTCGTTCTTGATTAATGAAGGCATTCTTGGCAATTGCTTTCGCAGTAGATCGCCTTGTGACAGTTCAAGAATTTCACCTCTAGCGTCGCTATTCATATGCCCCCGTCGGTCCCTGTTAATCATTACCTTGGTTTCTGAAAACCAACGAAATAGAACAGGGGTGGGAAGTTCTGATGAGGGGAGTTGGGCTCGTACACCGTGCTCAGGATTTTGCCACTTTTAGCCTTTTTTACCCTTTCTGTGGGCTTTTCTGAAGTGTCGGAAGAAGTGGGGAACCTGAATATCCCCAAAATGGGTCAATGTTTCAAGTGCTGATGAAAAATTGGCTACTATCTTCTACCTTAGCGGTGTGAGGAATCATGAAAATCCTGATGATTCATGTTACTAGTGTTACACGGTACCGTAAATCGTGGATTAAACGCCCATGGGCTTATGCAGTTAATTTGGCAAAAATTGGGGGTGGGCTTTAATTCAAGCATTATCAATTTTCTAACCTTTCTGGACATCTATTACAGAAAATTCAAAGCTGTTGAATGATCTCTGAAAGACCAATTTTCACATCCTTTTAATTGCTGTGAAGAAGGGAGGAGGCATAGGGGAGAGATGCCTTGTGCAGGTGCTAGGAGCTAAAGGAAAAGTCCACTATTACTACAGGGAGGGAGAAGGGGCCAGTAAACATAGCAAGCAGTACTATCTTTATTCACATCATATAACTTTTAGGTAATTTTTCGCAGAAAAAAGACAATCTGAGGGGTGGGCTATAACTCCTCTATTTCATGATTTTGACTTTACAGCATTTTAGGGGGTGGGCTTTAGCTTCAACTGGGCTTTTAATACACGATTTACGGTATTAAGTTTTTGCAGGACCGTACGGTACGGTTCTGAAAACGGCGGTCTACGGTAATATCACGGTAATTTAGGAAATAATTTTGCGCTATTATCCACGCACAAAAGAATCAAATATGGCTCGTTGCATTTAATTTTTTCGCTAATAGCGTGACTTCGCTTTCTTCTTGATAGGACGCCATGACATCGACAACACAAACACGCTCGGACACGCTTGTTACTGAAGAGCTGCTCCCCCTCCCCTCCTCCACCCCCATCCGCAATGTGGACACTTCTTCTGCCTAACAGTGGGATCGGATTTCATTCGCTCGTGCAAATTTCACACCTCCGTATCGGCGCTTACGTATGCGAATTTAATTTAAAAAAATTGCTGCCATCTAAAAACAAGAAGAGGGAAAAGTTGATTCGTCAACACCATAATCACGGTATACCGCTGCTACGGTAATACCGTGGTGCTAAAAATGAAACGATACTGATACCGTAATTTTTTTTTTACCGTCAATACTGTGAGTACCGATTTACCGTGCAACACTACATCATGTTACCTTATCTGGTACTAGAAATTGAGCCTGTTTCGATACCAACCCTCTCGAATGACAATCCAGTAGCAGTCGTCACTTGGCCAGTAGACCATAGAAAGCACTCGACATTTCACAATTTCTGCTCGCCATATACCAAAAACCTCTTTCATGATGCACGGGTTCTCTAATTTATGTATTTATGGAATTGTACAAGTGTCTGCCAACCCCAGTATTAATGCAAAAAAATTTGTTTGGAGCCTTTATAAATCTGAGCATAACTCCACAAACCATTCGTCTCTTATACGGTTACCGAGATATCAGTTTTTGAGTGGCATTGTCTAATGCTAGTCGCCGATTTGGCAAGTAAGGCTAAATTCCAACTTGCCATTTGTTGATTTCCACTCGCAAAACGGCGAGTGGCGACCGACATTGGCTAGGGTTGTTTGATACCGCTCTTTTGATTCTGATGCCATTACTGACAGCCCACATATCTTTAAAACCAAAACGAATTTTAGCATTCCTAATTCCCCAGGCAAAAAAAAACACGAAAAAGAGTTACCAAAATAACAGTAAAAAGAAGGTTAGAAATAACACATGGTCAGTTAACAGACAAAGGATTAGGTTTTGATCTGGGAACAGATTTCAAGGATTATGCATACAATAATACAGTGAAACCTCTTGTGTAATGGGGTTTAACTTTAGCTCTTAAATTTAAAATTAGAACATGCTCATGCAAATATGGGCTTCCAAGTTAGGGCTTCAAGATTTTGCAGAATTGGTTCCCAGCAGTGGAAAAGATTTTTAAAAATAAACAAACTCTTCTGCTTTGACATATATCAAAATTTGAATTGTTGTAATCTCAGGTTTCTTTATTGCCAAAACATCTTAACCTGGTAATTTTAGCATTCCATTCCTCGAATGTGATGTTCCCCTGGAGGTTTCTTCCGGTTTGTAGACGCCTGCTTGCATGTCCCACCGCGCATGCGTGGCGCGGTCCTCCCTTATAAAAGCGACAGCGCGCACGCTATCGGCATTCATTTTCCTCCAGAGGTGTCTTCACGCCACCTTGCTCCCCGGTTCCCCGACTCGTTTGGAAAATTGGATTCTTTCCGAAGATGGACGACGCAGAAGCCCGCCCTTTGCCCGCCGCCCGTCCTCGAGCTCCTCCGGCCATCCTTCCCGCCCGCGTCGACCACTGCGCGCCCGGCTTAGTACGGGACGTGCATGTCGGCAACGGCGTCACCGATGACTCCCCGCTGCAAGACGGACAACGCACACCGCTTGCTCACTTCGATCTTTGCTGTCGTTGGGCTTCCGCCCTCGACCTCGCCGCGCCTTTCCGCACGACACCCGCCGATGCCATGCCTGCTGTCGCATCGCCTGACTCTCTGCTCTTCCCGGGCCAACGCTCGCCGCTCCTCGCCCACTGGATCTGTCGTCACTTCGACAAGACCTTCAAGTCGCCAGAGACACCTCCCGGGCCACCGAGCGCAATCTCCGCCGGGCGACACTCGCCCATTCTCCGGAACGAGACTTGCCGCTCAACCCGTCATCCAACTCCACGGATAGGCCTAAGCATCAGCCGCAGTGTCGTACGAGAAATCGTACACGACACCGTCTGCCACCTACAGGTCAAACGATGCCGCTTCCCTCCTGCACATCTTCGGTACGAAAGGCCCGCACCCAGGACTGGGTCGCATCCACCTCTAGCCACGAAGGGCACAGGCGTGCCGCTTCGCGGCCGCCGGGCCCCCCCCGGCCGGCCTCGGCACCCAAGCGCAAGCCGGACGACACTCTGTCGTCGCTCCACCCGCTCTCGCCCGCCCCTGCTGCCGAGAAATGCATCAGGTTCCCCACCGACGACACCTGCCGCCCCACGGCAGGAGAGAGAATTCATTTCCCGGACGACATAGCCGATGACACGCCTCTGTCGCTCGGGAGCGGGCGACGCATCACTGTCGACCCGCCGCACGCCTTGACAGAGCTCAAGCCCTTTCGGCCGCTTTCAGTTGTCATTGTTTGGGCAACAATTGTATTTACAACAGAGTTTTGATTACAAGATGTCATCACAAGTTTTCAACAACTGGGTCAAGACTCAAGACCTTGGTCGAGTGAAGAGCCACACTGTTGCTGTCCACTACAACTCGTCTCACTCGTGGCTAAATGCCACATTTTGAGTGAAGAACCAAGACGGAAGCCGTCTACATCTCTTGCCGCTTGTCTCGTTCGTGGCTGACTCCACGTCTCGAGTGAAAATCAAGTCAACCCTTGCTGCCCACTACTGCTCGTCTGACTCGTGGTTAAATGCCACGGTTTGAGTGAACAACCAAGACGGATGCCGCCTATACCTCTTGCTGCTTGTCTCGACCGTGGTTGACCCCACGTCTCGAGTGAAAATCAAGTCACCTGCTGCAGTCCACTGCTCGTCTCACTCGTGGCTAAAACCCACGTTTTGAGTGACGAACAAGACGGAAGCCGTTTGCACCCCTTGCTGCTTGTCTCGAGCGAAAATCAAGACAACAGTTGCTGTCCACTGCTGCTCGTCTCATTCGTGGCTAAAACCCACGTTTTGAGTGAAGAACAAGACGGTAGCCGTTTGCACCCCTTGTTGCTTGTCTCGACCGTGGCTAACCCCACGTCTCGAGCGAAAATCAAGACAACAGTTGCTGTCCACTGCTGCTCTTCTCATTCGTGGCTAAAACCCAAGTTTTGAGTGAAGAACAAGACGGAAGCCGTTTGCATCTCCTGCTACTTGTCTCGACCGTGGTTGACCCCACGTCTCGAGCGAAATTCAAGACATCAGTTGCTGTCCACTGCTGCTCATCTCACTCGTGGTTAGAAATTACCCACGTTTTGAGCGAACCAAGACGGAAGCCGTTTACATCTCTTGCTACTTGTCTCGACCGTGGTTGACCCCACGTCTCGAGTGAAAACCAAGACAACAGTGGCTGTCTACTGCTGCTCGTCTCACTCGTGGTTTGAAATTACCCACGTTTTGGGCGAACCAAGACGGAAGCCGTTTTTCATCTCTTCCTGCTTGTCTCGACCGTGGTTGACCCCACGTCTCGAGTGGAAACCAAGACATCGGTCGCTGTCTACTGCTGCTCGTATCACTCGTGGTTAGAAATTACCCACGTTTTGAACGACCCAAGACGGAAGCCGCTTGCACATCTTGCTGCTTGTCTCGACCGTGGCTGACCCCACGTCTCGAGCGAAAATCAAGACAACAGTTGCTGTCCAGTGCTGCTCGTCTCATTCGTGCCCAGAACCCACGCTTTGAGTGAATCAAGACCGTTGCACCTCTTGCTGCTTGTCTCGTCCGTGGTTGACCCCCCACGTCTCGAGTGAAAACCAAGACAACAGTGAAACCAAGACAACAGTGGCTGTCTACTGCTGCTCGCCTCACTCATGGTTAGAAATTACCCACATTTTGAGCGAACCAAGACGGAAGCCGTTTGCATCTCTTTGGCTCAAGCCGCCGTCACGGCTGCTGTCTGCTTCTCCTTCCTTGGATTCCTCGTCCCGTCTGCGGGCCCGCTCAAATAACCCGGGCCCCTCCGTCCTCTAACGGCTTGGATTACCTTCGTCCCACTACGCGACATGGCCTGTCGCCCTGGACTAACAAAGACGACACTCCTGGAGTCGTCTGGGTCACCCTCGATTACTGACGCTCACCATAATGTGGAAGAAGAACCTCCATCCCCGTCCTGGATCAAGTTCACCGGCCGGCACGACAGCGCCTTGTTGCCTCCTGTCGTTGCGAGGCATTGCTGATGTCGCCTGACGTATCCCGGAATCATCCCTCTTCGAACTGCGTCCTTACTTCCACCGCCGGCGCGACAGCGCCTTGTTGCCTCCTGTCATTGCAAGGCATTGATGATGTCACCCGTCGTCTCCCGGAATCGTCCCTCTTCAAACGGCGTCCTTACTTCGCCCGCCGGCACGACAACGCCTTGTTGCCTCCTGTCGTTGCGAGGCATTGTTAATGTCGCCCGTCGTCTCCCGGAATCGTCCCTCTTCAAACGGCGTACTTACTTCACCCGCCGGCACGACAGCCCCTTGTTGCCTCCTGTCGTTGCGAGGCATTGATGATGTCGCCTATCGTCTCCTGGAATAGTCCCTCTTCAAACGGCGTCCTTACTTCGCCCGCCGGCACGACAGCGCCTTGTTGCCTCCTGTCGTTGCAAGGCATTGATGATGTCACCCGTCGTCTCCCGGAATCGTCTCTCTTCAATCGGCGTCCTTACTTTGCTTGCCGGTACGACAGCGCCTTGTTGCCTCCTGTCGTTGCGAGGCATTGATGATGTCACCCGTCGTCTCCCGGAATCGTCCCTCTTCA
>JAHWFP010140130.1:60370-101730 GCA_023313725.1 Lithobius niger | reverse complement strand
CCCGTCGTCTCCCGGAATCGTCCCTCTTCAAACGGCGTCCTTACTTCCGGCACGACAGCGCCTTGTTGCCTCCTGTCATTGCGAGGCATTGATGATGTCGCCCGTCGTCTCCCGGAATCATCCCTCTTCGAACGGCGTCCTTACTTCACCCGCCGGCACGACAGCACCTTGTTGACTCCTGTCGTTGCGAGGCACTGACGATGTCGCCCCTCGCCTCTCGAAATCGTCGGCATCCTTACTTCGTCCCCGCCGACACGACACGCCTCGGTGTCCTCTGTCGCCGTGATGGATCAAAGTCGTCGTGGCTCCCTCCCCGACGTCCCCGGGACCGTTCCACTCTTGTACGGCGTCCTTACTTCCCAGCCGGCGCGACAGCACCTTGTTGCTTCCTGCCATGGCAGCGGTTTGAACTCATCGTGGCTCCCTTCCCGTTGTCTCCCGGGATCGACCCACTCATGAAGGCATCCTTATTACGTCCCAGCCGGCACGACAGCGCCTTGTTGCCTCCTGTCGTTGCGGTGGATTGACGTCGTCGTGGCTCCCTTCCCGTCGTCTCCCGGGATCATCCCACTCATGAACGGCATCCTGATTGCGTCCCAGCCAGCACGTCAGCACCAAGTTGCCTCCTGTCGTCACGATGGTTTGCAGTCGTCGCTCCCAGAATCGTCCCTCTCTCGAACGGCAGCATCACTGCGTCCCAGCCGGCACGACAGCGCCCTGTTGCCTCCTGTCGTCGCGGTGGGTCCCGTTGTCCCCCGGGGATCACCTCACTCTTGAACGGCACCCTTACCTCTGCCCGACCGGCAAGACACGCCTAGTTGCCTCTCTTCGTCGCGCGAATTTGAAGTCGTCCTGGCTCCCTTCCCGTCAGCTCCCGGGACCTTTCCAGCTGACGGCACCCTCACCACAGATCTGCCGTCATGACATACTTTGTTGTCCCCTGTCGCCACGCCGAATTGAAGTCATCGTGTTCCGAGTCACCTGTCGTCACCTGGATTGTGGTCATCGTGACTCCCTTCCCGTCGTCGCAGCAGCCTACGACAAACAAGATTTGAGTAAGAGCATGAGGATAGCAGCGTACAAAGTAGAGCTATCTCCACATCTTGGGCCCACCACAATGCCACGCCAATCGAAGAAATCCTAGCGACAACATCGTGACGCCACCAATCCACCTCCACGTCCCACTACCTAAGGGACATGACGAAGGACGAATCCGGACTACACCAACTGGGACCGATCGTGGCAGCTAGAACGGTAGTCAAACCCCCTTAAGCACTCAGAACGAAGCAGAAGCAAGATCCATGTGGGAAGCAAGGCTCATCCACCTAGAAGCAAGACCCTCAAACAACGGCCCCTTTTAGGGCCACCATAAATCCCACAAAAGAGACCAAATTCCTGTTAGCCCAAACGATTCTGAATAAAGTGTGAATCTTTCTCTTGCAGATAAAGAATTCATGGGGCAAATCCTGCTTGCATCCGGGGCGCTCGTACAGACGGTACCCCCCACCAATTTTGACGAGGTCAACTGGTAATGCTAAAATTACCAGGTTAAGATGTTTTGGCAATAAAGAAAGAACATTTTGCCGGCCTCCAGCCTGGCCGGCTAAAAATGGTTTCTTTTTGCCTAAAACATACTTAACCTTAACTCCCGCCCTGCCTCCCCTCTCGAGTCACCGCCTGACACATTGAGAGTAAAATGAATGCCGATAGCGTGCGTGCTGTCGCTTTTATAGGGGAGAACCGCGTCACGCATGCGCGGTGGGACATGCAAGCAGGCGTCTACAAACCGGAAGAAACCTCCAGGGGAACATCACATTCGAGGAATGTAATGTTAAAATTACCAGGTTAAGTATGTTTTAGGCAAAAAGAAACCATATTTAGCCGGCCAGGCTGGGGGCCGGCAAAATGTTCTTTTTGTCAAACTAGTACCCATATGTATACGACTTTGTTTATTTAGGCGAAATGTTTGGTACTGTTCATCGACAACTTGTAGAGGAGTTTTCAAATATCATACAGGTTGGCTCAGTCTTAGTTTTAAAGCAGGTAAGATCATTTCATCTATGGGTAATAAACAAATTTATTTTGTTTAAAAGAATTGCTTATGTCTAAAGTGATTGTCTCCTTTTAGATTGGAATATTTTCTCCCTCCAACAGAAGACATTATTTAAACATTACCAGACAAAATGTGCTGTATATTTACAGTACCCACGAAAATGGAAAAGTTGCTGCTAATAAGTTATTTGCTGGAGACTGGTGCGACATGGTAAAAGACATTGAAACGTTTTCTACCTCATCTAAATTATTAGGTGAGTATGGAAGAAGGCAGTCTGCAAAAAAAAATTTAATTTTGATGCTGTAACCCAACTATTCTTATGCCTTATAAAAACAAGCTGCATAAAAGTACAGTACCGTAAATCGCATATTAAACGCCCAGTTAATGCTAACGCCCAGCCCCCTAAAATGCTTGAAAGTCAAAAATCGTGATGTACTCTTGTTGACGCCCACCTCTTAAAAAATTATCGATTTTCTGTGGTAAAATTAACTAAAATCTTCTTACGTATTAACGAAAGCAATGTTTCATCCCCATAAATTTTGATTTTTCTGCAGCAAAATTAACTAAAAACTTCATACATTCAACAAAATCAACTTTTAGTCCAACACGATTCACGGGAGCGTTTATAATCACGAAAAAGTCGGCAATATTAGGCCTAGCGTTCAATCAATTACGTGTGTGATCTGGATTCACTCTAGGAAAACACAATGCCTTTATTCTCATTGATTCACAAATTTAGTTTATTAGATCGTCCACCTTTCAATATCTAACATAATTCAAAGTTAAAACTAATTTCTAACCATCACCAACCTATGAAACGGACAACGCGATTCACAACCGGGAAGCACATTTTTGTTTACACAATTATCCGGAAAGTCGTAAAATTGACACTGTTTTCTGTTCTTCCCTTCGTCTTGCCATCCTGCAGAGAGTAATCCAAGCCAGAAGTTCCTCCGGAAGTTCTGGCATGGATTACTCTATCCAGGAAGGCAGGAAAAAAGGAAAGAAAAGAAAACAATGTAAATTTTATGACTTTCCGGAAAATGTTGTAAACAAAAATGTGCTACCCGGTTGTGAATCGCGTTGTCCGTTTTATAGGTTGGTGATGGTTAGAAATTAGTTTTAACTTTGAATTATGTTAGAAAAACATCGCTGCAATTCATACTGTGAAAAGATCGATCCGTTATAAAATAACACTAACAACGATGTTGTTGATGTAGAAAGCAGAAAAATCCTCAAGACCTGATGAAGATATCTGGGTGGTATCGAAAATTTGTTGGACTAAGCGTGAGTCCGAGTTGTGAATTTTAGCGAACTTAGTAGTGTTATTTTATAACGAATTATGTTAGATATTGAAAGGTGGACAATCTAATAAACTAAATTTGTGAATAAATGAGAATAAAGGCATTATGTTTTGCTAGAGTGAATCCAGATCACGCACGCGAATGACTGCATTATCGGCGACTTTTTTGTGATAGAAAACTCCCTCCCTGGGCAAGTTGGTTTAGAAAATAGACATTTCTTGTTTTTAACGCCCACCCCCCAATTTTAGGCAAATTAATGTTACAAGCCCATGGGCGTTTAATACGCGATTTACGTTATTCGTTTTTAAAAATTTACAGTAGGCTATTTTACTTATGAATAAAAAAAAGGATTGAAAAGAAAATGTGCTACCGACCGACCGTAATTTTAGTGTTATGGCGACCAAACTTATTTTTTTTCTTAAGCTTTACCCCTTGCATGCTAAATTTCCAACCATTTGTTCGAAAAATAAATACGGATGCAAACCTATTTATGTTGCCTTTTAGGACTTAAAGTAAGATTTCCTTAGCGGTGAATTGAACCCACGGCTGTTGGGCCATGTCAGTATGGTTCATCGGGAGGACTTACGCCTTTGGTTTCAAGTCTTGGTTTCAATTTCCCGATCAGGCAGTCTGACATGTACGTACAAAAGGCAAAGTAAATAGCTTTGCATCCTCATTTATTTAACCCTTCTCGAGCCCATTTGAATTTCCATCCTGGCAAAGAATCTGACCATTTTAGAGTTATAGAACTATCGAGTAAACAAATGACGCTCAAACTCAAAAATGTCAATACTCATCACATCAGTATTGCAAATTTTCCACAGGCAATACCCGAAAATAAATATTTTCCGTCCTCCTATCTTCGTCAGGCAGCAAGAAACGTGTGAACTACAGTCTACATAGTTGTATGCACTCTTCAGAATTTCCATCATGTTTAATTTATTCAAAAAGCAGAACTGAAATTCCAGAATGAAAGAAGACTGAAATTCACATGTCTGAGTAAATTGTCTACAACTTTCAGCTATTGCACACCACTGATAAGTGAAATAAGACACTGTTGACATCATCTTTCAAAAGATGTAACTTGATATCTACTGAGCTGTAAACGCGTGTCAACAATAAATTCTCAGGATTAGTCCTGGTGGTGTGATACTCGAAAAATTCAAGCTGAGCTGAAGTATGAAATTTGCACTCTAACTCCCAAAAATTCAGTTCCATTCGCGATACGATAATCTTTCCAATTTTTCACCGGGGACAATCAAAAACTCCATTCAGGTCGTCAGCTAAACCTGCATGCATGATTTAGTGTGTATATTTGGTAAGGCTGCACCGATACGGATACTGGATTGGATCGGCTGCCGATATTAGTGATATTGCTATTGCATCGGTATCGGTAACTTTGGAACCGTTCGAGATTACGACATGTAGTTCACTGCATTTTGCTCAGGAAATCACTGAATATCTTCCTACCTATGTTTTAACTGTGGGTTACTATTTAAAAAAAAAATTATTGAAATAATTATTGGACTTTTGCAGAAAACTATACATTTTGTGAAAAATTGGGAATACAACTTCGGGTATCGGTACCGGTAGCGGCACAATTTTGAAAACCGGTTAGGCATCGGTATCTGATCGGTAAAGTTGGTAACGGTGTAAGCCTTAATTGGGCTTTATTTAAAAATGGTCTCCAAGATATTGTCACTGCGTAACTGAGGTAAAGTGTGGGTTGCTAAAACTGTGGGGGTGGTGTTAGTGGGAAGAAAGAGAGCAAATACAACCTTGCAGATAATATAACTGTTCACCGAAATAAACCATATATTTTACGTCTTACTGTCAATAACTTCTTGGATCCTTAGGTTAGGCAGACCCATAAAACTAGATTCCCATTTTTGGGGGAATTTGGCCACATACTGCAGTCTCCTGGGGGTCACTCTGCCGGATTTTATCCTCTCCTCCTCTCGTCGACACTCCTTCCCCCCAAATAAAATAAACATATTCTTTTTTTTTTTCTGGACAGAAAAAATCTTAGTTCTGCAACCCTTTATATCTCAAAGAAATGCTGGACAAGTGAAAAAAAAAATAATTAAAATGCTTGTTTTATAGTACGGTAGGCATTAATTTCAAAGCTTCCTCTGTAAGCCAACCAAATAACCTACTGCCTAAACTTGAATGCAGTGAGCTACCGGGGTTTCATTAAAACTTTTAACGTGAAAATGAAGTGAGAAACTGTAGTTCAGCCGGCATGTAAACTTGCCATCTGGCTTTTGCTGTTGTCCCCGGATGCAACATGTGAAAATGATTTTCGGAAATATGCTATCCTATGGAACACATGAATTTTATACTTGTTTGTTACTATCTATTAACCCCTCCATACCATGACCCGTACCTAAGCAAGGAGACAAGAGTAATTTCCAGCACGAAACGCAAACTTTATGAGGCTTTCTTGGGAACCTGAGTCAAGTGATTAAAGATCAATTAAGTTGTGGAGGCTTGGCCTGTAATGCAAGGGAATGCAAGACAGAATGATGGTACCGACCTGAGTACAAATAGTCCTGTAAACAAAAATACCTTTCTGGGCATGTCTGTATCAGAAGGGGTTAGCTTAAGTTGTTACATTGCCACTCATGTTAAACTTTGCCTTTTTTTACGTTAGATGCAAGTACTTCAGTGCCTATACCTAAAACTTCACAGTTTCAACAGTGCTCTGCCCTTAAAATGCCAGCCATCCAGAAGCCAACTATTTTTCCGTCGCCTTATGTTAAGTCTACACAGCAAAGAAATAATGTTCACCAAGGTGGAAGTTCAAGTATTAAATTGCTTTCACCACAGCCCATTCTGCAAACCTCCCAGAATCAACTGACTACGAGTGCTACTTGCAGTAAAGGAGAACAATTAGCATTAGGAGCTGTTGATGTACCGAGCAACTTTAGGACTAGGCGTAGCTTTATCTTCAAGCCAACTGACTCGCAACATAAAGCTGCTAACTTGCTTAGTCAAAGAACTGATTTACAAAAAAATAAAGTGAACAGTGTGTCGACAAATAGTTCTGTCACTAGTACTTCATCTTTAAAAGAAACTTGGCTAGAAGGTGAGTCATCGCGGAATGAATTACTTTCACCAATTCTTTTGATGTACTGCATTCTTATCCTACCTTTCGTAATGCATTCAGTTAAAGCATTGTATTTGATGTTGTATGTAAATATTAAATTCTTAGGCTACATAAAAAATTATTGGTTTACGGGCGAGGGTGTAAAGTTAAGCAAACAGGCAACGAGGTATTTATTTTATTTTACGTTTCTTTCTTTTTTTTCCTTTGCTTGTGTCGCTACGTCTCCATCTGCCCAGCCGGTCACATCTCTTTGCAAGGATTTATTCCACTTTTTCTATCCGTTCATCCAACGGCATTGCCTGCCTGACTCTTGATTGAACTGGTTACATTTCCAAGCAATGCAACAGAGGGAGGGAAAAATGAAACCCGTAACTGTAAGCCAAGCCATGTGCTCCATCAATTCCATGCCTCCAACATATATTGGGAGTACATTTGAATCCAGTTGCCAAACTTAAATACCGCATAACTTAGGCCTCCCATCTAAACGTTATACAAGTACCTACAGACCAGCCAAAATGATTATATTTTACCTTGCGTAGGTCTACATGATTTTTTTTCTTTAAGCTATGTAAGTAAATTAAACGTTGATATCGTCATAACGAGATATTTTTTTTATATAACAGTAACCCTGATATAACAATACAATTCTGAAGGCCCAGCAGACATCTTAATGAAGAGGTTACACTGTTATGTTGTAAAATGTGTTAACCATACTGCAGACTAACAATTTTTGGCAATTAAGAAGTATTTCCGGTTTCTTGTGAGCAAATGCTGTCGCCACAAGATGCTTGCTCTCTGAAAGTGGTTTGAAAAACTAATGCCAATGAGTAGGCTGAAACACCGTACGGATACAGTAATAATAAAACGGTTTGCTAAATCATTCTAAGTACTGACCAAAGTTTAAACAAGTTTTCCAATAACTATTCTTTTTAGAAATGATGTTTGTGCATACTATCAGATAACTATGCAAAAAAACTGCTCAAGGTCGATCAACTTACCGGCCGTCCTTCGCCATTGGTGGACTTTTACAATAACTATTGTGAGACACTGGTTTTATATGTTGGTAGCCTATGATCCAAAAAACTGCAAGTTTTCATTCGCATTGTTGCTTTGATTTAGGTAAATTAATGCATTATAAAATAATTCATAAATTTGGAGTGGTCCGACTTAGTTTCACAATGAGCATTTATTCCTTTGGTGGTCCAGTGTTGAATCTATTCATTCAGTCCAAAATAACCGTATTGTGGTGGCCATGCTGGATCTAAAAGAGTCGTATGGTGGTGGAATCATCAGGCAGATTAGTACATCCGTTTAGCTAACGCTGACTAAATACAGGGTTCGTACGGATCTTTGGAAACTTGGTAATTTGGGATGGACCGAATCTACTTCTGCCAAATCCGTGCCAGATAATTTAGAAGATTTGCCGAATCTGATCCGGATCCTAACCGAATCCAAAAGAAAACCTTTGTTTCACCTAGGGATGCGCAAAACTCGGCCTTAAGCTCAAGCTCGACTCAAAACTTATTAACAACAGTTTTTGTAATGCAAAGCGTTGCAAAAATCAATGAAACTAGTTAATTAAAAAAATAATCATCTTACATTCTTACGTATTAAAGAGTTAATTTATTTTGAATTTATACTTTTAGCCTACGATCGAAATGTAGCTGGGTTGACCAGATATTTCAACGCGGGTTCTGTGGAAAGCTCTGGGGTTGTGATTACTTGTGATACACCGTTTTGAAAAACAAGATAACGAATGTAAAAGCTGGAATGGTTTTGGTCTCGAGTATTGTGTTTGTCCTGGAGCATTGCAGATGTCAATAAAACTAAAATAAAAAAAAAAACTAGGAAAAAAGTTTGACCTTCGGGAACATGTTTTAACAAAAACGCAGACTCTTGACAGAGCATGCTAGTGAACTCTCTTTTCTGCATGAAACTTACACTAAGGCAGAGTAACGATTCCAAAGAGTTAAAAAAAAACTCTTTAAACTATTCTGTGTGAAAACTTAAGAGTAATGAATGTAAAGAGTAGCCCACAATTTCATATTGTAACTTGTGCAGTTAACATTGAGCTTGAATTAAAAGTTTTGGAAAAACTCAAATTCGACTCGAGACTCGAATCAATGGCCAAGTACTCGACTCGAATCGACTCAGAAGTCAAATTATTGAGCTCGTACACCCCTAGTTTCAGCCCTTTACTTCCTGAAAGATTAAGTAACTTTAAAAACTGAGTAAACATTTTTCAGCTTTTTCATTAGTTTTTTCCCGTATAACTTCTGTACAGTTTATGGTAGCCATTAACTCCTAAGAGAAATTAGCTCCTAAGCGTGGTATATTGGAATATCCAAATTGGCCAAAAATAAGCGAAGTGAAACATCATCCAGACATTAAAAATTGTGCCTGACCCGAATCGTAAAGGTCTGAATCAGATTTGGTCAATCCCAACTGGAAATGTCTTGGAAAACCAAAATGAAATTCCAATTGGAAAAAGTGCTTGAAAACTTTGAAAATGGAAAATCCTGGAATACTGGAAACGTTTCGTTTCCCATATCGGTCATCATTATGCACGCTTTATGTTGAAACGCAAAGGTAAAAAAAAGAAACGAAAAGCCCCATAATTCATCTAAACACAGGCCGAAAAATTGTTACATCAAAACTGAATTGTAGTAACTGCAGCACCGGTGTATCGACAGTTTGCCCGTGTCACTTATTGAACAAAATCTGTCGTATTCTCAGCTTGCCACAATATTGGTTAGGCTTCATACCTAATAATTTTTTTAATGGTTTTATTGTCATTACTCATAGTAGTCCTTGGATTTTTATAGTGCTCGAATCTTAAGTAGCTAATAGGAACCCTTTAAACAAACAATGCAAACAAATCACATAACATACAAAAAATACACCACCAGAGTGACAACACTACGAGGTGGGAAGGGAAAAGTTTAAGCTGCCAAATAGTGATTCAGCCTAGCCTTGCAAGAGTTCAGGCAAGGGACGCCCACAACTTCGCGGGGAAGGGCATTCCAGGCATTGATAACCCGAAGGTTGTAAAAAGAACCACGTAACAGGGTGCGAGCATATGGTTTGTGAAATTTGTAGGGATTTCTAGACTGTCTCGGAGGGTCGGCAAAAGCGGGAGTTTATCAAGCTGATGTACAATCTTGTAGGTCTGCCACGACTGCCAAACCAGAGTTAATCTACGAAAAAGCTTTCTCTGGTCTTCAGTGATGTGGTGTTCTTTTTGTTTTCTTGGATTCAGTTTACTTTATATTGATTTTCCTTTCCTTGATTGCAGATGACCTTGATGAATTGCTAGAAAAAATGACTGATGAAGAACTATTACAAGGGTCTAGTTTTGTTACGTAGGAAAATAACCTTGATGTGCAGATTTTGTTACCAAAGTTGAACGAACAATTGTGGAAAATACCTTTTTGTATTAAAACTTTGTTTTGAATAATTTCAAGCACTGTTTTTATTCCAGAAAGCCATCCCCAATTAAATTATTGCATTGTTATGTGCAAATACGAAAAATTCCTGTCATTTAAAATTCTCCCTTTTCCATCGCACCAAAGAACCCATAGCTAGCTGGATCCATACACCAACAGTGCCATACCCATACGGTAGTTGTTTGAATTGGCAACAATCTTTGTTATTGGCACACACTGTAAACCAGACGTATTTTTCAGACTCATCACGTTGCATTTTGAAAATTTCCTGTAATTTCACGTGCTATGTGCTGCCACCTCGTTTTTAGTGAACTCTGAAACATTCTGAACCCGCTTTTTGCTGTTTTAAGACCTGATTATCAAATTAGGATAACCAGGGGATCGAGAAAATTCTGTAACTGAGTACCCTGTCTACAATGGGGCAGGCCGCATTTTGCAAAATTTTGGGGCAATACTTGGTTTCGGTGGACCAAAAAAAGTCTTGCAGCGGTTTTTGTTTCCAACTTTATTAATGGGTTTAGAAGCCTACTGCAAAGTAAATAAATTGACAAAAGAAGCAAATACTGTTTAAAAATTTAAGTATTCTGGGGCAATGTTTTTAATATTTCGTTACCCGAGGGTTTAAAAAACTCTCAACACCTGGGTTACCAAATTTTGTACTTCATCACTGTCGTCTCGACATCCACGAACGTTGTTGGCACCGTCGAGTTTGCAGTCCGACTTATAGCATCGTGTCTTTTGTTCTTTATACCTTGAGGCCACGGAAGAACAAAGTTTGGTTTACGGGCAAGGCTGCAAATTGAAGCACCAGTCAACCAAGCATTTTATTTTAGTTAACTGACCACAGTTTGACATGATTCTTGCTCAAATCTGCAAAGAGTATGTAGTCAGCATAAAAATAAATAATATTTTGCTATCATCAGTATTCAATGTTTTGTTCTTTTTTTTAGATTTTGCCAAATAATTAAGTGGTTTGAGCTAGAGGCTTGAAATTAACACCTTTCAGAAGTCTGTTTCGAGATGGTTAAATTGATGTTCAGTACTGGAATGTAAAGCTGTACCGAACACACAGTTTTTTAACGAACCAAACCAAACAACTCGTAAATGAGCCGAACACCGAACATGTCCGAACCGAACAAAAAATATACCAAACCAATCAATCAACCTGTAAACTAGAATTTAAAACAACCTGGCTTACTAAAATTTATATTTACTACGGTGCAAGTTTCTCAACAAATGCTGTATTCACATGGGCTTGCAAAGTGAAAAGATGTGGAAAAAGTTTCAGCACAAAGAAGTCTCCTGTGTCTTACATTTTTCTTCATAACTTTTGAACGACTAGAGCTAGGAACTTGCGGTTTGGACCACCAGAAAGCTGGCAAAAAAACCTTCAGAATGGTGTATTCATACATCAAACTCCTTCCAATAGAAGTGGAAATATGTTCGGCTTGGTATTTTTCTTTTAAAACGTCGAACAGCGAACCGAACCAAACACCATCTGTTCGGCCGTGTTCAGTTCGGTCTTACTGGAATGTAAAAGCGGTCAAAATTTGACAAAATTTTGATTTTTAGCGGTGGATAAAACATTTTGACCCGTTATAATTTTAGGCACACGCACACACAAGGAAGCCAAGCTATTAACTTTGCATGGCGTAAGTATTTTTGATTTTTCATTCTTCCATCTGTATACGAATGATATTAAGCCAGGCGAAGCACGCTCGTGAGCAGGTATCCTTTTCTTGTAAAAATGGAAGCTGTCAAATCTGGACACTTAATTTGTGCCTTTTCTCCTTGTGAGAAAGGATATTTTAGTGCTGGACTTTCACCAGTCTTTGCTTCCGTATTAAAACGTGATGTTTTCTTGCTGCAGTTTTTTTTTTTTTTGTCCAGGGCTTTGGAGCTGTCTCTAAAGCCAACCCTGTGTCATTCGCCCTGTCCTGCACCTGTATCCATTTCCCGTCCTCGTACCGGCCTTTACCGGCGATAGGGCTGACCGTCCAAAAATGACTAACATGGGTGCCAAATTCGGGCGTTCGAGTGTACTTCGCATGGGAACGATAAACATCCTAAAGCCATCCCAGTCAGAACTGCTGGAAACTCACTGCCGGAAAATATGAAGAGTGAAACTATGGGTTTGCTCTTAATCTCTATAGAACCAAAATGTCACCAACATTTTTAAGATTAAGATAACATAACTTGGTTCCATACTGTCATACTTGGTCACACATTTTTGACTGGCATTATATTTTTTTAAATTGGTACCAAATAGTCGCAGGTTTTTTTTACTCTATGGGATCAAATTTTTTGCTTTCATCGAATTATCTGGCACCATCCAAATAAGTGATTATATTTTGAAGACTAATAATTGGAAGGGGGGCGGGGGTATCAAATTACGCTTTCCACCGCCGCCGAAGATGGTCAAGCCCCAGCAACCAGCTAGAACGTATTCCAATGTTTCACCCCCTCCTCCAGAGATATGCCACAAGTGACCTCTCCACCCCCCACCCCCCACCCCCACCCCCAAGCTATCCACTCCATCTCCCTAGTGTCCAAAGCCCCAGCCCTCGCCCTAAATGGCAGCACATTTCCCCAGTTTCTCTTATACCAACTACCCGTCTCACAATCTGCTTTTCTTTCTTCCCGGGTTGCCTCCTGTCTTCCCGTTTCAAGTCTTCCAACTTTCCACTTCGACATCCTCAATAATCCTCCTCCAGCCCCTTCTCTGATTACCCTCAGCAGCTTCCCGGCCAGTCTCCTTATCTTTCCCTCTCACAATTGTCTCCTTAACCCACGGACTCTCCTATCAAACCCAACTTCCCTCCCGTCGAATGACGACCACCTCATTTCTCTTTTCACAACCTCTCCCACCATGAATCTGTTAGCCCCCAGCACCCACGTTCCCAATTCCTCCTGAAAAACCTCTCTAGCTGCTTCCTCCGCCACTGTTTAACCGTTTCTACAGCATCCTCTCAATCTCGTACCGCCGCATTGCCACCTTCCTAATTATCCTCTTAACCCTTCCCCACTCACATTTCTATCAACTTGAGATAGGCAGGTTACACACGGAGTCTCACCCCCTTCCTTCGCCTTTTTGATCCATGTCTTCCCTTCCACCTCCTTTCCCCCCAGCACCAACTTCCCACCAATCTTCCCCCTTCCAAAAACCATAAATCCCATTTTCTACCCACTGAACTCAACCTTAATCTCCAGTCCCCAATCCATACATTTTCCGAGCTCCCTTTCCAACAGCTCAGTGTCATCAGCAAACGTCAGCAGCGGGGTACGGAAACCATCCTCACTTCACTTTCCCCGAGTCCACCCATCTCTTTTCGAATTCCCCGAGATACACTAAAAAGAGCAGCAATTAAGATTCTATAGTGGCTCTCCCTTTTGAAAAAGGGTGCAGACTGCCCGCCGTAACCTCCAGATGATGATGAGGGTGATTACTAGCAGATGGCGAGAGGGAAAATTTAGCTGGAGAAATCCAAGCAGACATTCCCAGGATCTTTGACATGCCACAATCCACATGAGCACGAGGCACACAGGGTCCTTCTCATCCCGAAGATGCTAGGGGTTGGAAGAGGCCAGGTTCGAACCCGTACCTCCCGGTAAAAGGTGCTCATGCTATCCATTTGCTAACCTGTCCTTAAAGGGGGATTGCCACCAAATGACAGGCGGCAGCATCTATAGCTATTTACTGCTATCTAGTTCTGTTTAGCCGTTACTTTCAACAATCGAAGGAACACACAAATTTCTTTTTATAAAACAAGCCACGTGCCTCCTTAATTATTGAATGTAAAGTTGGTGCATCCATGTGCACCAGAGAGCAAGCAGTAATTAAGCCTAATGTAATCATGGGTGCTTTACATATCGACCGTTTGTATATATTGACCGTTTTGAACTGCTAGATTAGCGCCATCTTGTGATAGTGATATCGTTAACCCTGATCGCTTGCTTGCTGGTGCACGTAGGTACACCAACTTTACACTCAATATTCAGGAGACACGCGACTTGTTTGTCATGTAAAAAGAAATTTCTTTGCCTATTCCTTTGCTTGTTGAAATCAAATGCTACGTAGAACTAAATAATGGTAAATGGCATTAGATGCTGCAGCCTGTCATTCGGTGAATAGGCACCTTTAAGTATCAAGGCTAACTATATCATTGCTGCTAGATGATGCCAGAGTAGATGATTACAGGATTAAAAATGGTACAAATATCAAATTTTCTGCATTTCAAATTCTTAAAAAAGTCAGCTACCAATGCCCCCCCCCCCCCCCCGTCAACAATGCTTAACCCAACGAACCTAGCGTATGAGATGCCCCTCCCCCTCTCCCCCACCACTCACACACAAGGCAGCCCCCTCCACCCACCCTGAATCTGTCTGTTGCCTCTGCCACGGTAGGTTGGACTTGAAATGGTTAGGGGTCGAAAAGACGGTGTCTGACAGCCTGGTCCTGATCCCCTAAACCCCCACCATGGGACCAACGTCACGCAGCTATTTCAAGTCCGCCTGTATTTTATTTATTTATTTTAATCTTTCATAACTACCATTTCTATTGATGGAAAATATGATAGCCTCTTAATTTTTGCATTAGTTCCTTGAATGTTGCTGTTTCCCCTGGAGATTTTTCGGTGCTGAGTAGCCGCCGGCGTCGTAACCCAACTGCGCAGATGTTCTGTGCAGCTCCGCTCTATATAAAGCGCGATGGGGCATTCGTTCATCATTTTTCCTCCAGAGCGTGTACACGCCGGTCTGTTTCCCCGATATTCGTCCTGAAGATCTAGCCATGTGACTCATCGTTGTTGCGTCACAAATGCGTTCTTTTTCTTATGCTTTCCGGAAAATTCGCCACCAGACGACGCCACTCGCTTACCCACCGGCATTCGCATTCATTGTGCAGCTTTTCAAGATGGTGACATTCGCACTCGCCTTTGTTGCCGCTGCCTTTTCAAAACTCTGGCATTCTCAATCGTTGCTGCTGATGCCTTGGCCACAAGCTAAACTCCACCCATCCTCCCCGCTATCGCCGAACCCACAGTTTCTAGGAGAAGCAAGGGTCTAAACGGTGTGATGGAAACGGCCGCTATTGAGGTTGATTTACGCCACGCCGCCAGCAATCCTGTGGGCAGACTCATTAAACTCAAGCATTGCGATTTCAAACGTTAAAAGGGTAAAAAACTCGGGCAAATAAAGCAGCACTCACCATCTGACTTGCGACAGCCTGACTGCTTGTCTCACTCTTGTTTTTTTCCCACGTTTTGTTTGGAGTTCCAAGAAGCCTGATGTTCTCAATTCTGCTGCTCTTTTCGATTGTGGTCGACACCTATGTATTGAGTGAACACTCCTAATGCTTGCTGCTGTTGTCTCGACTGCACGTCTCTTTTCTAGCCATTATCCACGTTTTGAGGGAAGTTTCATGACGCTAGACGTTCTCAATTCTGCTGCTCATCTCGATCCTAGTTAACACTATGTATCGAGTGAACACTCTTGACGCATGCTGCGGCTGTCTCGGCTGCTCGTTTCATTCGTGGCCACAACCTACTATTGAGTGAAGTTACAAGAAGCTTGACGTTCTCAACTCTGCTGCTCATGTACACCCACACAACGAGTGGACCCTCATGATGCATGCTGATGTTGTCTCGATCGTAACTTGGCACTGAACTGCACCGCATCTCGTCTCAATTTTGGCTATACTTTCCCCACATTTCGAGTGAAGCTCTTCCAGACACTGGATGTCTTCGGCTTCGGCTCCTCGCCTCGATCGTAACATCACACGTAACGAGATGTGCATTAACCTCGAGTCCACCCCATCGCAGTTGTGACTTGGCATGAAACGAGATACTGTACTGCACCGCATCTCGTCTCAATTGTGGCTAGACTTGACCGACGTTTCGAGTGAAACTCTTCCTGACACTGGATGTCTTTGACTTGGGCTCATCGTCTTGATCGTAACTTGGCATGTAATGAGACACTGTTCTGCACCGCATCTCGCTACAATTGTGGCTGCATTGAATCCACGTTTTGAGTGAAACTCTTCCATTCACTGGACGTCTTCGACTTTGGCTCCTCGTCTGAATCACAACCTGGCGCTTGGCGAGACTGCTCACCCTGGCATCACTGCACCCCTGCTACTGCTTCAGCATTCGTCTGGGCCTTCAAGCACCTGGAACACAGGCATTCGCCATCGCAATCATCTGCCGACGACATCCTGCGTCTGCGGCTCCCACCCTGGCATTCGTCTGATGCCCTCCAAGCAATGATGGCGTTCATCCAGCTGAACTTCATGGCTACCACCCACATTGGCATTTATCCAATGGCCTCCATGCTTCTCGGTATTCGTGCTCCCGTCCTCCATTGCTGCAGTCCATCAAGCCGCATTCGCATCCATCCACCGGCTGTCTCTTATCACAACTGCAGGCTTCCACATTCGCACTCATCTGATGTCTCTCAAGTAACCACGGCATTCGTCAAGGTATTCATTGCTACAGTTCAACAAGGCCAACGGCATTCTCATTCGCCCATTGGCCTCCTAGCTTCTACGACATTCGTTCTCCTGTACCCAGTGCTGCAGTCCATCAAGCTCCAGTGGCATTCGCATTCGTCCACCGGCCGTCCCTCATGGCTACTGTTGACTCCCGCATTCGTCTGATGTGTGTCAAACTACCACGGCATTTGTTCAACTGGTCTCCATTGCAACAGTCCATTAAGCCCAGTGGCATTCATTCGCATTCGCTGTGATGACTTCCATTGGTTCAACTGCTCTTCCAGCTCCTGTGGGTTGAACTGGGTCTGCGGCATTCGCATTCATCCGATGAACTACCAACCTCGGCATTCGTCCTGCTTCACTGCATCGACGTACCAAGCTGCAGCGGCATTCGCAGTCTCTTTCGTCCGCCGTCATCACCGGCTGTCTCTCATCACAACTGCAGGCTTCTGCATCCGCAGGCATGCATATTCGCCTAATGGCCTCCGAGCATCCACGGCATTCGTCCTCCTGTACCCATTGCAGCAGTTCATCGAGCTCCAGTGGCATTTGCATTCGTCCACCTACTTTCCCTCATGGCTACTGCTGACTCCGGCATTCGTCTGACGTCTGTCAAACTACCACAGCATTCGTCCAACTGGTCTCCATTGCAACAATCCATTAAGCCTAGCAGCATTCGCATTCATCTGATGGCCTCCAAGCAGCCACGGCATTCGTCCTCCCATCCCCATTGCTGCAGATCGTTGAGCTCCAGTGGCATTCGCATTCGTCCACTGGCTGGCTCATGGCTACTGCTGATTCCCGCATTTGCATTCGTCTGATGTCTATCAAACTGCCATAGCATTCTGTTTGGTCTCCATTGCAACAGTCCATCAAGCCGAGCAACATTCGCATTCGTCTGATGGCCTCCAAGCAACCACGGCATTCGCCCTGATGACTTCCATTTGGTTCAGCTGCTCTTCCAGCTTCTGTGGGTTGAACTGCGTCTGCGGCATTCAGATTCGCATTCGTCCTGCTTCACTGCATCGACGCATCAAGCTGCAGCGGCATTCGCAGTCCCATTCGTCCACCAACTGCTCCTCATCCGTCTCACCTCCAAGGTCGACGGCATTCGCATCAGCATTCGTGAAGACCTCCAAGCAACCTTTCTCATTCGTCCGCCAACTGTCCCCTAGGTATCTCAACACTTAAGTCAAGTCACTCGAATTCATCTGAAGACCTCCATGCACCCTGGCATTCGCCCATCCTCACCACAACAGCGCATTGGGTGACGGCACCTGCATCCGCATTCGTCTGAATCCCTTCAAGCAACAACGGCATTCGTCCAACTCGTCCACCACGATTCGTCAAGCCACAATGGCATTCACATTTGGATGGACCCACCGGCTCTTCTTCACAAGACCTCACCATTGGGATTGTCTAATATGCCACCTGCATTCGTCAGGGAGACCTTCAAACAACCACCAGAACTTTTAACATGTTTGTTACAACACTCTTCTGGGCTGCCAGCAACCCACACCATTGGATATACAAGCTCTCCAACACTTCCAAGAGCCGATCCGAGGGAAAGTTATTCAAGTCTAGGCTGACCACACAACTGCAGTGGCACACATAAAGTAAGAAGGCTGAACCAGATCACGGAAACTACACGAGATAACATCAGCAATCTTCATCCTCTGCATCCGACTAGGCACAACAGCCCTCCCTTCGCACATCCCAGGCAGCAGGAATGTCATCGCAGACACTGTCTCCCAAGAAACCACCAACAAGGGAGTGGATGCTAAAGAAATCATTTTGCAAGATCTGGGGCACCCCAACGATAGCTCTCTTCGCACGAAGCACAATGCAGACTTCCCTTCTACGTAAGCTCACTCTTGGAAGAGAGGACAACAGCAGTAGATGCCTTGACCTTCCCATGAGAGAACCTATACGTCAACCTC
This sequence comes from Lithobius niger, assembly GCA_023313725.1. Lineage (NCBI taxonomy): Eukaryota > Metazoa > Arthropoda > Chilopoda > Lithobiomorpha > Lithobiidae > Lithobius > Lithobius niger. Next base: position 83,391 of record JAHWFP010140130.1, on the reverse strand, counting down.
TTCCCCCTGTCTACGTTACCCCCACAGATCCTGGAGAAGATCCAACAATCCTGCAGCCTCTTCCTGCTAATAGCTCCGTACTGGCCAGCAGCAGCGTGGTTGCACGATCCAAGAAGCATTCCACTGTTACCAGATCCACTCACTCAACGAAGGGACCAAAATTCACAAAATCTACACACCCTATGTCGGCAGGGGTGGCAACCATGACAGACATTCATGAGGATTAAGCGACCAGTATCGCAAGTCATGCAATCAAAGTATCAACCAACTGAATCAACGACATCCACTGGACAAGAAGTTTTCATTGGTGTGACAGAAAGAAGGTCAATCCTGTAAATTTCCCATTACTGAATTCTTGAAGTTTTTTAGCATCCTGTTTTCTGAAAGATTGAAAGGCTCATCAACCGTCTTTTACCACTCTGCACTCAACTCCGTCTTCAAAGCTGCAAGAAACAACCACCTTCTCGAGGATAACAAGATTTCGTGCCTAATCAAATAATTCGGAATGGAACGACCTACAATCAATCGAGCTTTCCCCGACTCGGTCCAATCCATTATCTTGAACACTTAACTCAAAGACCCCTTTCAACCACTTCTGAAGAACCCTGTAGCCATCCTTACCAGCAAGACCGTCTTTCTCATAACCAGAGCATCAATTCTCCGCTGCAGTGAGACACTGCAGCTCTCTCGGCTGACCCCAGCATAATGTGTTTTGCTGCTGACCACACCTGGGGGGGGGCAGTGAAAAGCAACTCCTCACTGTCATTTTAGGGGGGGGGATATCAATATATTTATTATATAACAACATACCACCAATCACAACAACACAATATGACCCATCAACAGTCAACACAACACGTAAATCAAGAAAAAAAATGTTTTAGTTTATAAGTTTATGCACGGATGAATATTGATTGAAAACGAAAAAGAACAGTAGATGCTGTTGCTGCACTCTGCTATTAGGAACCGGTCATTATTTATCGCTGGAGGGGTGGGGGGGAGCATTAAGTTTATGGGTCCTCTAAAGGGGGGAATCAATTTTTTCAGGTCCCATCAAGAGGGAGGGGGACCAACTGGAAGAAAAAGTCGTTTTTGAACTTCAAAAATGGCACTTTCAGCAGTCAACATTTCTAAAAACGCCTCAGCTTCCCTACCCCCCCATGATGTAAGTTTTACACAGTTTTGAGGCTGTTAGTACCATTTCTGCATGTATAGTTTTTACAAATAATTTTGTATAAGAGCCTTGGCACCTGGTTTCTTGGCTTCTTAGGTATTTCTGGTCCTATGTCACGGATGGGGACATACAAGGTAAACAGTGTGTTCATATTGTATGAATCTTGATAAAAGATGGGTGTAAGGAACATTTTACAGAACATTTTTAATCCAATATATCTTTTCGTTAAAAATGAGACACGTTTCCATACATCTAATGCTACCTGTCGGTGCGGAGAGTACTTACTTATTTTGGCTACAGGAATCATCTGCAGACAGTCTCGATGAAGCGCAGTTTTGTTTGGGGGAAGGGGTCACATTATTTTGGACCTTGAGTGGGGGCAGTCAAGATTTTGTCAGGGACTCGAAGGGAGGGTCATCGAAAATTTGGTGGTCACATCTTCATTTCCTTCCCCCCCCCCCCCGTAATAGAAATAAATCATATGAAAATAATATGGGCCAAAAATGTGTGTGTGTGTGTGTGTAGGGGGGGGGGGTGACAACCTAACACTACTCCAAGTCGAAAATATGAGTACCATTTTTGAACCGGGAGGGGGGGGATGGGCATTTGATATTAAGGGGGTAAATCCTCACTGGACCAGGGGGAGGGGTAGTCACCACTGCCACACCTATGTTACACTGAAACCAAGAGCTGACTTCGGGACCAAAATGCAACGACCCTGTGAACCGACCGTCACTAACACACATCGTGGGAAATGAACCCGAACGCCACCTTTGTCCCATCAGAACTCTTTGATTGTACATCTCAAGAACAACCAATGAGAGCTTACGGAAAGGAAGAACTCAACTCTGCCTAACTTACGAAAGAACCTTTGGTGAAAACTCTACGACCACCATATCAAAATGGATCCGTGAGACGATTCAAGGTGCCTAAGAAGACACTTACATCACTTATTGCAATGATGAGGGCATCAAAGTTAAAATGCCCGAGTTAAGGGCACTCTCTCCACCTTCTGGGCATTACACAACTCCGTTCCAGTCACGGACATCTTGACTTCAGCTTCTTGTCGAAAGAGCTCTGTCTTCACAAGCCATTACTTCAGAGACAGGACGAAGCAATCCTATGTACTACATCGTCTGGGCCCAATCGTAGCTGCCAGATGTGTAATCCAGCCCTTCAAGCACTCAGAAAACGAAGACGGAAGCAAGCCTTCATCTCCAAAACCAACGGTCTTTTCCAGGAGACCAAAATTCCTGTTAACCTGTTTTCTGAACAAAGTGCAAAGTTGGTGAAACTTTTTGGGGAAAACAGCCGGCTCTTAACCCTAGGGTACCCGTCAGGACGGTGCCCGCCACTGTACTCTGAGGAGGTCTTCAACTGTTAATGCAAAAATTAACAGGTTATCGTATTTTCCAGCAATAGAAAGACAATTTTGCCGATCCCCAGACAGGCCGGCTGAAAATTGTTTCTGTTGCTTGGAAAATACATTATCAAACCCACCCTACTAACCCTCATGAATCACTGCCTGACATATGATGAGGAACGAATGCGCCATCATGCTTATATAGAGAGGAGCTGCACAGAACGAGTCTAGGTAAAAAAAAAAAAAAATCCCCGCCCTTTCGATCCCCAACAAAAAAAAACCCGAGGTAAAACAAAACCCGAGGTAAAAAAAATCCCCGAGTCAAAATACTCCTGAAAAGAAGGTGCTACAGGCCGAAAATGTTCTTTTCTGTATGGGAAAAAGAAATCTCTGACAACTGTATTGTTGAAGTTTCGTGTTGACGCTGGCGAATGTTGTGCCCTACTGCGCGTAAAAAGACTGGATTGTCAATTTCCCCTTCGTCAAAACGCAGGTTTGAGTATAAAACTCCAGGGAACTTTAGACTACTACGCGTTACACAGTAGTAAAGCTTTTGTTTTTTTCTGTATGGTTACTGGTGTACCTGTACCCCATGTAGCAAAGTTTATGCAGACCTTTGTTCGACTTTATTAGTTCCATGATGGCGCAGCGACGGAAGGTGAGGAGTGACAAGCCCGAGTTGAACACGCACAACCAATAAGCTTTATGCAATTGTTGCAATACAACAAGCTTTATACAATACATTTGTATGAAGCAGCATTTATTTTACAGGGACTGTTTGTAGGGGATCAAAATGGCCGGGGAATTTATTACCAGGGATTTTTTAACTCGGGATTTTTTGTCGGGGATCAAAAGGGTGGGGAAGTTTTCATCTGGGATTTTTTTTACCAGACACGGCACAGAACACCTGCGCAGATGGGTTACGATGCCGGCGGCTACTCAGCACCGAATAACCTCCATGGAAACAACAACGTTCGAGAAACTAATGCAGAAATTAACAGCTTATGTATTTCGAAGCAACAGAAACAATTTTCAGCCGGCCTGCCTGGGGGCCAGCAAAATTGTGTTTTTCAGGCTTTCTGGGATTTGAAATTATACCAATTTATTTTTTAAAAATTATTTTGCTGTTGCTATGCAGGCGATAGCAGTTGAAATCAGTCTGATTAGCTTGACCAGGAGCCTATAGAAAACAACTTGTTTTCTATTGGCTCCTGGCTTGACGTAGCACGCGAAAGCGTTATCGAAAACGGTCAAAAGCAGACGACCTTATAGCATTGATTAATGTTAGCGACACGCACGAAAAGGTGGTAATCTTCTCATTATTAGATTTCTCGGCTTTGCAGCACTACACGAACATTATTTTACGAACGGTGGATACTCGCGTGTCACGAGTATCGTCCACAGTTCAGTCCGCATGTCCTTGGTATGCTACAGCAATGCTTTGTGTGTTGTGTTTGCAGCGCTTCTGGTGGCGGAATTGGAGGCCAAGTGAATGACGCGTCAAAATTTCTATGGCCAAGCGTGCATAACATTAGGTGGTGTGTGGCCGGATCATGTCTGATGTAACATGATTTTGAAATGATGTAATTTGGGAAGCATCGTCGTGTTGCTAGGTAACGGGCCAGACTCCAGTTTGGCGGGTTCAATGGTGAGACACGTGGCTGTCTAGTGGCTAGTGAAGCGGCAGCCGAACTCCTTACTTGCGCCAGTAGCCTCTAGGCCATTTCGAGGTATTTTAATTTTAGGAAGTGCGAGCCACACTGGTCAACGATCGTGCTTACTAAAATTCGGTAGGTTGTACGTCGTTATTACCGTCGATCGAAGCGTAACTGGTAAGCTGAAACGTAATTGTTGTTGGTTGTTATCCGCCGCTATTCTTACGTGGATTAGATTCATCTACATGACACTAGATAGAAATTGAGCCAGCTGGTGATAGTTTACATCGGAATACACAAGAATAGTTTTCATGGGTAAATTCCACTCGTGCTCGGTGTCAAAATTAAATACAGTCTGCTGAATTAAATTATGGTGCAGTGGAGACGTGGAGCAATAACGTTAATTGATCGGTGAGACGAGGAAAGCGTTTTTGGCCTGTGGCTACAGTCCCGGTTTCAGGTACGTTTCGTTTGCCAGTATCTCGGATAATCACGAGTTTCGGTTGTAGCTGAGGTCCATTACTGAAGTTGGAATTTCTCTGGAAAATCTATATTTAGGGACTGTAAAGAGAGGAGGGGTGGCTCGGGGGGGGGGCGTTTGCAAAATTCTTTAGGGACAATTAGTGCGCGTTTAGGCTGGAACAAGGTTCGGTCCTAGAAAAATGTGGAATTTAGTTAACCTTGAAAAGTATGGATTTTTGACCGAGACTTTGAAGCCTGGAATTTACCCGCATCGTAATTTAGAAGGCATAAAATCGAGGAATTTATAAATGTAAATGATTCGGCAAAGCCTTATGTGTATATCCGTACGTACTATAATTTCGACTGTTTTTGGTGGTTTACATTGATTACTTAATTCTTGGGATAAAGTTCCTTTTGCCGAACTTACTATGTGAAAGAAATTGCATCTCTTCCAGACTGAAACACATTTTGTCATTCATTGAGCAAATGTGGAACTACAAGATAAGTTTTTAAATGCCCCCCTCCCCCCCCCAAAAAAAAAATATTACCGTTTAAATTTAACCACGAAAAAAACTACTATTTAATTTAACGTTAAGCATATTGCATGGCTACCAGACTGGAATTATTGCACAAAAAATGGTATGAAAAATGGAAATACCAAGCCTGGAAATGACCTGGAATTTGATTTAGATGAAGACTATTACCGCTTCGGAACCACTTCCACAGCGGCTCCAATGTTGGTGGATCTGTATACGTTGGTTGTACTATCTCCGTTGGTGTAAAGGGTAAATTAAGGTCGCTGTTTCTCGAAAATAAGGTCAGTTTTTTCCAAATTTACCTAACCTAACCTAAACTAACCACATAACACCAGAAACCGCAATCAAAATCTTAAACCTTTCTAAACTTCACGCGCCGGAATCTAGATCTTGCTCGGAGCTTCTGCGGTAGTGGACCCACCGCTTCCACACTGGACCCCGAATACCGCGTTTGGTGTCCGGGCTCCGACTTGTACCCACCGGCAGAACCCGACACCCTTCCTTCCTTACCCCAACATCGCATCCAAGGTCCAGACTTTAGTTAATCTTTCTCTCGCTACAATATTTTCGGCGGCGCTGTCGTTGTTCCTCTCTCCCTCTCCCACCCTCTCTCCCTCTCCCACCGCTTCCTCTTGCGTTCCCTTTATCTTGCTATTGCTTGTCAGCACTCTAAGAGTCGAAACTTTTGCCTAAGTGCTAGCCCACGCACTGACCTTTCCACACTGAAACCTGGGGTCGGAGTCGGCATCTCAAGTCCCGACTTCGAGCAGTACTTGAAAGTCGGGGTCGAATCCAGACCTGAGTCGGAGTCCAGTGTGGAAAAGTTACGCCATGGAGTGGGGCGGGACTTTTTCATGTGGCGTGTGGTTGTGCAACTGCCTTTAGCCTGGGATGGACTCCACGAGGAATCTGATAACAGAACGGTGATAAGATTAGGGCTGACGCCTCGGTTACCCTTGCTGCTACAGCAACCTTCTCAATGTTGGTTGCCAGTCGCCATTTGGCGAATAATAATCAGCAGTTGGCGAGTGAATTTAGCTCTACTCCTCAAAACGGAACTATCAATGATTAGAGAATTAAGCTAAAATAGAGATATCTCTGGTAACTGTGTAAGCTAGAAACTTATAATTTGTGGCGCTGCACTCAGAATTATAAAAGCCTATACAACAGCCTTTTCGTGCCCCTCCCCCCCTTTCTCCCTCTAGATTTAAGGTGTGCCACCCCTCAAAAATATTTTATGGTTTAGACAAATTCGCAAACTAAAACGGTATTCATGGCCATCTGACTTTAAAAAATAACAGTAACGAGCTCCATGATTTTTTCTTATTCAGTAGTTGAATTACACAAATATGTATTATGACTTTGTAAAATCTCTCCTAATCTGGCCCCCCCCCCCCCCCTGGTACGTCCATTATACAGTTCACGTAGTTTCCTCGATGTAGGTCTATTCGTACAGGTATTTTTAACGAGTAAATTAAAAAATGTAGTAGCGTTTACTTTGAAATACTGGAATCATCTTCGTAGCACAGCTTACGCACAATTTCATATGTGTGGTAACTAAAAGGGCGCCTGTGCCAATGGCAGTATGACCAGTCCAAGCCTGCACATCATACATTTTTAATGATTTTTAGATGAGGTGCTTGTGGGTGTGCATGTACCTCTACTCCTCTTGAACCGAGGCCACTACAAAGATAAAAGTAGGCCTATTTTTGTCGCTGTGAGTTGATTTTATGACCCTCAAATAGGCCTATATGAAAAAAACCTGCAAAAATAATGTCAAAGTTTTTTTTAACCCTCATGGCATTTGTTCATGAAAGTTTATTATGCCTGAACAAACTTGGACCATCCATTGAAATAAACTTTGCTTGATAAAACTATGACGTCATGTTTTGCATCAGAACGAAGTAATAGAAACACGACATATCATAATTTACATGGATCTCAAAATCAGTAGGAAATCAAAATTTACTTTGTTTTCGGGCCAGTCAGTGATGACACATGTTATGAATGTTACGATTGCAGTTCAAAGTACAAATGTAGAAATAGATGTGCTTGCCAAAAAAACAAGTATATAAAGGGCGACATATTTTGCACCATACTACATATAGATCTTAAAATTGATTTTGCTTCGATTGACTGATGCCCGGATAAAAGCCGGCATATAGGGTTTAAAGGGTTGTCAAACATTCTGCTCTTGAAACACAGAAGTGCGTGTATTGAGTGAGTAATTTCCACGTAAACTAAACCTTTCCAAGGAGTTTCTCGCTTCTCTCGCAATCTTTGATTTATTCTCACCTTCGTTGGGATTATTTCTGGAAGAGCAGACGAACAAACGTGAATGATATAGGTGAAATGCAGGCGTGCTGAGGAATGTGATGGACGAATTGTGAGTAGGCTAATAACAGCAATTAGTTTGCATCGAAAAAATCGGTACATCGATTTTGTGATGCTCTTGGAATCCAAGAAATTGCATGAAACATAGATCGACACCAATGGAGTGAGCGAAGCGTACGATATGACAAGTTTTTGTTTTATTTTTGTAATCTGGCTTTAAAAAAAGGTTCCTTTTTAAAGTTCAGGACCAAAACACGCACAATTTCAGAAAAAGGAAAATACCATGAAAAAGATGAAGAGAATGTAAACAACAGTTTTCAAGATCGTAGTAGTGCCTGATGAGGACAGACGTTCCCAGTCTGTCGAAAACTCGCAAGGAATACTGTATGGTATTCTCCTTTTTCTGAAATTGTGCGTGTTTTGGTCCTGAACTTTAAAAAGTGTGATGGATTTTCAGAGTAAAAACCGCTACGGAATTTTCAAAAAATGTTCCATGCGCTAATCTAAAGACTGTGTGTGCTCTTAAGAACCACTTAATTAACTTTAGAATTAGCTTTTAGCAACCTTCAAGCACATAATTTCATTGGAATAAAGTTATATTTTTATTCTACAGAAAAATTCAGTGTCAACACAAACACCACTTTGTTGCATTGCCAATTAGTTCGTATAATCAAGGTTGTACTGTAGTAGTATAAACTATAAACATTGTTTGTGTAAAGAGTGAATAATTATAAAGTTGGTGTGCGTACATTTCTTTCTATGTAGAACACAGCAAAAATGTGTGGCATTTGGGCTATTTTTGGAGCGGAGTCGGACATACTGCAGTACTATATTGTGGCCTACAATCGGATTCACCATCGTGGCCCCGATGCATGGAGAATTGAAAATGACAAACGGTTCAGGGTAAAAGGGGATTTATTTATACTTGAAATGGTAGAAGTTTAAGTAACTTACTGAGTAGTGCCCTAACCAATTCTTATTATTTTTTTAAAGCATTGTAGCCTGGGATTCCATAGGTTAAAAATTGTTGACGACATGTTTGGAATGCAGCCTATGAGAGTGAAATCACTTCCAAACTTGTGGGTTATTTGCAATGGAGAAATCTATAATTGCGACAGAGTAAGTCATTGCAAACTGAGTTTTCACCTGACACTGCTTTATTCTCACGATTTAGAAGAAGTAACGCAATTTCTTAAATCATTATTACAGGTCAAGGAAATGTACGATTTCAAGTATGAAACTCGTTGCGATATAGAGGCCATTCTTCATTTGTATGCCAAAGGTGGCATTGAATTTTGTGTTTCCCAACTGGATGGAGTATTTTCATTTTGTATTTTGGATGTAGAAAAACGGAAACTGTTTCTTGCCCGAGATACGTTTGGTGTCAGGCCGTCATTCAGACTGACTACTAATGACGGGTTTCTTGCAGTTTGCTCAGAAGCAAAAGGTAGGGCTAACAATTTAAAATGTATGTACTCTTAATGCTATTTCACCTTATTGCTGTGGGCCAGGTGCCTCACACTGTTGTGTGCCAAAAATATCGGCCCCATTCAACTTCTGTCGATTCAGTAAGAGAAGGCCTCCCAGAAATGTGCTCCTACTCGTGTTGATTGAAGCATGAGAAGATCCTAGGTATTTCTTAGCAAAATTGTTCCTCTGTGTCCGAAGATAACCCCACAGCTGAAAGAGACGTTTATTCAACTGTTTCCCTATTTATTACTGTCTACAAACTGCTAACTTTCAGCAATATGTGCTAAAATCGCTTGGTTTACGCTTTTCAATGCCCAATTATATTTATTGAATTATTTGTCCAATAATCTAGTTCCCTCCTGCCAGTGGCGTTGATGTGTGTTTCTTTATTAAAACAGGCAGGCCACCATTAAGGTCATATCGTTTTGGGCATCATCGTGTACAGTCGTACCGGTGTTTTCTTCTGTGAAAACTGTACTGCCCTACGATGTCACAAAATGGTTTAAAGAACTTTTAACTTCATGGCAGTATTCAAAGTGCACGCACAAGAAAACCCCTAACGATTTGCATCCTGCGTGCAGAACATGCTGTATTTAAAATTTTATTTCGGAGAAATGCAAACTATGCTATCTTCATGATGCTGACACTATAAAAACATCTGGAGAAACTCTGATCAACGCAAAGTGCAATGTAGCAGGTCCGTTTGATTGCTTCTTACCGATCTACACCTATTATTGATCCCGAAAAGCCTAAACTCCGTTGGATTTAAGACTTGAAATCATGAGTGCTGATTCAACTGTGCCTGTTGTTTTTCTTCAACTAACTTTCTGTTGTGGGATCCTCGCATCCTCCGGAGATTATCCTTCGTTTCGTTGTCTTGAAGGTGAAAAAATTTGCAGCGCTTACGTAAATGCAAAAGTCGATGTTCTTGAAGTGAAGCTTTCAAAACCTCTAAACTCCAGTTTTGATGATAAATTTAGTGCTCTCGATAATAAATTCATGGAATTCACTGCTTTGATTTCGGCAACTATCAACAAATCATTAAATCCGCTTGTCGGAAATCCGACTAATCGTCCCGCTCCACCGTCTCTTGATCCGAGCAAGAAACTTTCTGCCTCCAAAGGGAAAGAAAGAAGGATCAGCCACTTTTCGCTTCCCATCATGTAAATGGTAAATGTGAATCGAATGTAGAAGAAAAGGAACATATGACTAAAAAAAAAACAAAAGTAAGTGAAAGTGAAAATAAAAAGCACGATCGTAAAGACTCCAAGACCAGTAATAAGCCATCAACCAAAACAAAAGATGTAAAATGGATGCAGAACTTCAAAAACGCACACTGTCAAAACTGTAGACACTCGCATATCTGCCAATTTTTGATAACTGAGCTGTTACGAGTGCAAAGCACGAGATTGACTGGGGGAAGACGAAGACACTGGTGTGCTCGAATAATGCAAAAAACAGTCCCCTTCGGTGTCTAGAATGGATTACAATATAGCATTATTCAACAATCAGCACACAAGATTCCTAGTGGCGTTGCTGCATTAGGTGGGGCCGGTCGCAAATTAGCCCTTGGGACCTCCCTCCTACAGTATGACCCATAAAAAACGTACGAGCTGAAAAAGTCCATACTTTCTTCTAATATTATTTTTGTTTTTGTTATAGTGAACATAGGGACCATGTTTTCGTACTCCAGTCCTATTTTTACTTTTAAAAAAAAAAAAACTTGGAAAAAGTTTGGACTTAAAAATTTGTCAGCTCGTCAAAATAAATAACTAGTGTACAGACATTTTTCAGCTTGTGAGTTTTTAAGGACCACCATATTTATTTTAATGATAGAGGGATGGACAAACAGACAGGCTTGAAATTCATTTTTAAAAAACAGTTAATACCAAATTAAATAACTAGTGTACTACAAAAGAGCCTTTTTTTTTAAATGTAAATTTTTTTTATTTCGGGAGCCTCATGAGGCTGGGGGCCGATGGCATTCTGCCACCCTTGCCACCCTGTAACTACGCCGCTGAAGGTTCCCCTTATGAATCTTCAAGGCCCAGTCAATCCTGATGTGTTGTACCTAGTAAACCGGGAGATCGACACTTTGTTGCTGAGGGAGTGGAAGATCGACAACAATGTGATAGATCGGCCCAATAAATACCAGAGGCCACGCTCACGTGCATCTTCGTACTTGAACGCAGACCATATAAACAAAAATGACATAGTCAAGAGTCCAGAAAAACCACTCTTATTGTGCCTGATGAAGTTAATTGCTCAGTTATCGAAAGTTGGCAGATACGTGAGTGTCTGTTTTGAAAGTGTGCATTTTTGAAGTTTTGAATATATTTCACGCTTCAAATACCTATGGTATGGTCAATTACTTTGGTTTTCGTACATTTTCACTTACTTTTTTGTAACGCAGCACCAAAAGTGTTCCAGTTACTTCAAACTAGCAAATTTTCAAATGTCTATACTGGCAGTCTTCCTCAGGCTTGGGCAATGAGACGCACACGCACCAACTCAGTTGGTGCCCAAGCCTGAGAAAGAATACCAGTATAGGCATTCGAAAATTTACTAGTTTAAGTAACTGGAACACTTTTGGTGCTGTGTTACAAAAAAGTACTGGTAAGTGAAAATATTTTATGCTGCGTGAATTTCGTAATATTGCCAGTGGTTGCAGTGGGAGTTTGGTCAGAGCTATTCATCGGGTCACTGCCAGTGAGACCATGAATAAGAGCAATAAACTTACCCACCACCCGGCTATCCACGGCTTTTAGGGGGAAAGGGGGGGGGGGGTCGATTCAACAAAAAAAAACCGATCTCATCAGAGAGTTCCGATAAAAATGCCTAAAAAGGTGGCTCCACAAACATGAAAAGTGAGCGTTCACCTAGACCTTCGAGTCAAGCTGTGTCGCATCACACGAACCGTGACAAAGCTACAATTTACAAGTATGACAATGTGAAAGCAGACAAAACTAATGCCACCATCAAAAAATCCGGCGCAAACTCTCTGGCTGATGCAAAAAAGGAAAGAAACCTTCTAGGAAAAATAAAACTGGAAATCTAAAAATTTCTTCAGAACGATCTTTCATCCAATCCAGGCATAACGAAGGAAGTAGAATTGCTTGTCGCAAAGTAGGAAAAAACTTGAGCATTGAATGCCAGAAACGATGAAATCCAATGAATCCACACATTTCAAATGTGACGACGTAAAAGTTTTGTCGACTTTAAGAATGACGCTGACGCCATTGCTGAATCCGAAGCTGACGCTGACAAGGTCAAATATTTTATTTAATCTCGTTTCGCTCAGGTTGGTCTGAACTTGATGAGTGTCGAGGAACCTCATGGTTAGTCTCTGTTTGTGATTTTAGATAGGTTCCACCATTTCCTTTTTCGTTGATTGTCTCTCACTTCCTGGGTCCCAAGGTTCAGTAAAGGATGAACTAAATCTCCTTTTTTGGGCATTGGTCGCATGGTCCCACTATGCACTGAGCACTTTGAATTCGAAAATTACCGTACACTTTCGCCGCTATGCCATTACCTTCACCTCTAAATGGACGTAGGACGGGCGCTGCCTACTTTAAACAATTTCGGTTTGGATTCATAGAAAGAATAGAGCTACAGCTTTTAGAAAATAAATCCTTAGCAGGTTCATTTTCGGCTATTAGAGGGCTTGCAAGAACACTTTGAACACAAAATCACTCTATCAACCAACTGAAAAAAGCGTTGGCGCAAATTAAGGGTTCTATTTTGAGGTTAAAGGGTTGTTAAAGATGAATTTTAGAAAATATAACTAGTATTCTTTGATTTTCGCAACGCTTCTCATGACAAACTCGATATACTTGAAACATTCGAGCTTTTGTAAGAAGTTTTGAGTCGAGCTTGAGCCTAAGACGGGAGCTCGACTCAACTCAAATTTTTCGAGTTTTGCACACGCCTAGTGTGAACTTGACACTTAGCAAAACTGTACTGACATTGCAGCCATACTGACTACCATTCACTATGGCAAAGCGGTAAAGTTTCGGCCTTTAATTCGGTCGTTGATCGAATTCCTATTCAGGCGATCAGACAGTTGAAGGCCAAATGGCACCAGAAATGTATTTACGTCCCCATTTTTTCAAGTGCAGGCCAGTAAAATACAGGTATGATTAGGTGCAGATAGTGAATTCCTTAAATGTGCTTGCTTCTATGTTGCCTTTCCTGTGTGACTCGAATTTGCAACATTTGTTCCAAATGTGAATGTTGCAAACTCATTCATCTTCCTATTTTTTCCCTCGTGAAAAACGGTTTTTGCCACAACCACTCTGACCTATGTGACTGCTGCAAAAGCTATTTTGCATCGGATGCACGAAAATAGTGAGAGCATATGTCTTTTCATGCCTAACACTGTTTTAATAACCACTTTTTTGAATCCAGCAATTGATCTTTGAGGTTTAACACTAGTAGATTTGAATGTTGTGGCTAAACTGAATGTACATAAATGCAACACTCGCCTGATGTGTCTATAGTTAAGGTCTTCAAGGCGTCATTCGTAATTCTGTTGAGAAATGAAACCCCTGGTCCTGCATCCCTTTGTAACTGGCTGCTGAGCTAATTAGGCCAGTTTGATATATGATATATTTGAACTTGAACTTGAATCTACACCAGCAAGAAGCTCAATAGCTTTTGGCGTTGGGAAGGAGTTTACCAGTTCTTGTAGTGGTACTGGCCTAAGACACCAGGCAAGTAGGCGTCTTTTGAAGCACAGGACAGAAGGTGCCTGTACAACATCAGCAGGGAGTCTGTTCCATAGGGAACAAACTCGGAATGGTAGGGAGAGTTGGCGCACTCGCGAGTTACATCGCCGTTGGAAAAGCTTTTTCCCGTTGTTCCTGGTGGGTTGGCCCTCACTGAGTGTGAACCAGGTTGCTGCGATATTGCTTGAATCACGTAAGCACTTGTAGGTAAAGATCAAGTCCCCTCTTGATCTCCAGTAAAGCAGAGTTGTTAGTCGTAATACCTTCAGACATTCTGTGTAAGGTAAGTCGTGGAGTCTGTTGACGGCTTTGGTAGCACGTCGTTGTACCCTTTCGATTTTGTCTGCATCACCCCTATATTTAATCCACCAGGCTTGGTTGCCGTATTCCAGAGTAGTGCGTACAAGTGCGCAGTAGAACCGGAGGAAGGTTATTCTATCGGGGAACTGGAAATTTCTTTTAATGATTGCCAGTGCCTTGTATGCTTTGGAGACCACGTAGTTGATGTGCGTTGAGATTGAGAGCTGGGAGTCAACGATGATCCCAAGGTCTTTTTGGCTGTTGCTTATTGCGATGGGGGAAGCACTTGGTGAGATGGAGAAGTTGATTAAGTGATCGGAACCAAATGGGACAATGGCACACTTGGCTGCATTCAGAGACATTTTCATCGTGTTAACTCAGCTTGCGAAATTGTGGATGTCGTTTTGCAAAAGGTCCATTTGGTCATGGTTGGTAACTGCTGAGAAAATTTTAGTGCCATCTAGGAAAACACAGTGGTCACTTTTCCCTACTTCAGAAACGTCATCGATAAAAATAATGAAAAGTAATGGGCCAAAGACTGATCCTTGAATAGTTCCGCTATCTACTTCGTTCAAGAAAGTGCACAAGGTTGTGTACAGTAGAATAACCCGGCAATCCACCATACTGGCTAAGGTGAAGGAACTTCTTATTAAGCAGGTGATCAAGTATATGTTTGCAAAGTATTTTTTCCAGTTCTTTGCAGAGGATACTGGTCAGGCTGATTGGGTTGTAGTTTGCAGGGTTGCTTCTGGATCCGGATTTATGTATAGGAGTGATGAAGGCCTGTTTCCAAGCAGATGGTGGTTTGCCTTCACTGATGGACTTCTGAAAAATTAAAAGAACTGGAATTTTGATGACGTCTTCGAGCTCTTTAAGGATCAGAGGAGGAAGCCCATTTGGTCCTGGTGCTGAATGAATCTTGAGGTTTTGAAAGAAGTTATTGATGTCATTTTCACTGATAATAATGTCATTTAGACTGGGTAAGTCGTCTGGCGATGTTGGAAGGGTGAAGGGAATTTGGTTCGTGGTGTAGACGGACACGAAATAAAAATTCATCAGCTCGGCTTTAAGTTTCGAGTCACTGTCAATTTTGGTGGGTCTTTGTAAATCCCCGACGGGGCACGATTGTTTCTTGGATTGGCTAACGAAGGACCAGAACTGTTTCGGGCTGTGTTTTGCAGCATCCGCAATTTTTCTTTGGTAAGTTGCCCTGGCTGACCTTAAGGCCTTTGAAGTTTGGTTACGGGCTACATTGTAGTTATCACGGTCGTCCCCATTTCCAGAGCGCTTTTAAGCTTTAGTAGAAATTTAGAAAATTCTGAAATAATTTCATGTGAAATTATGAAATATAGGGTAAATAAGGCCAAACAAAAAAAATGATTTGGTTTGCGTTACCCGACCGACCCTAAACTTTTTTTCTGTCAAAGGAAAAAAAAATCCCCCTCCCTAGTTTGACGCGCCCTCCTACGATACAAATATGGTTCAAATGATTCCTGGAAAAAAGGAAAAATATTACTCCGTGAACATGAATGTATCTTGATTGCATAAAAAAATATTACATTACAATTTTTGAAGTAAAGACGTTCTGTAGTAACAAAAAAAAAGTGCAAAAAAATTTTTTCCGACTGACCCTATTTTTTTTAACTGCGTAACGCAAACCAAACAATTTTCTTTGTTTGGCCTAATTAGAATAATCGTTTGATAGCTTTCAAGTCCTTCTGTTAATATAATTATATACAAGGTCCGTTTTTTTTCCCAAGGTCTTATGGATCTGCGGAAAGGTCTAAATATTGATAGCCTAATAGAACCCGTTCCTCCCGGCTGCTATGAGGAGTATACACTGTCCGAAGAAGGAAGAACAACTTTCATTAGCAAAACTCGGTTCCACACAATTGGAGAGCGACCGCAATACAACCCTCTTGTTCCCTGGCAAGGTATGGGTAATTGTATATAGTACATACATTGTGATGTTAATAAAATTTTTCACTTAAGAATGATACACAATTTTTCTGATTTTTATTGTGGAAAATGCATTTTATGATACTGCTAAATGAGTTTATTTGCAATCAATTTGAAACTTTAAAAAATGCACATGTACTTTTATCTAGGTCTGGATAATAAAGATATTCACATGAACATCCGAAAGTTGTTCACAGCAGCTGTCAGAAAACGTTTGATGGCACATCGACGCATTGGTTGTTTACTATCAGGTATGTTAAATGTGGGTAGCTTTTTATTTTTATTTTAATATTCATAGCTGTGTACGGAAGTTATATGAAAAGTAGCTAAAAGTTGTGCTTCGTAAGGAGTGGATTCTAACCCATATTAGGTCTGGTTGCCCAATAAAGTTTCCCTTTTCAACTCCTTTCAGTCTCGGATCAGACTCCTTCATATTACAGCGAGTACATTATTTTTCCCTATGTCTAAAACTGCAGTACAAAAAAAAGCCAGAAAGCGAGCTATACCTCAATCGGAATGCAAAATTGCTTGGCCAATTTACAGTAAAACGTACCAAACAGTACAAATATTTTAATGAACTGTGAACAACTTGTGAGCTGTACCTCAGTCGTCCGTGCATTAACCGAAATTTACTGCTATGACATTAAATTTCGTTGTAAATGATTTGCAGCAGATGTCACATTTGGAGGTCTTCCCGAGTAGCGCGTGATGCTTCTCCCGCATGCGCGTGATACAGCAGGTTTATTTTCTGCATAAAGGTGTTGCCGCTCACCAAGCATTTAAACTGCTTTTTATAGCTACGAAAATATATATTACCGGTTTTCTCATTAGCAGTTTTCCCCCTTTTGGAGCTCTGATCCCCTAGCTTGAAAGTTGTCTCCCTGCCAAGCTCGTAACTTCACTCACTGCGCATGAGCGAACCAGGTCCCTCTATATAGGCAGAGCACAATCATCTTTCTTCCTAGGGTAGCCGCCATGGTGGTTGCTCTAGGAATCGACTGATCAGAAAAATACCGATTTACCCCCTCACGCCGATCCGATACAGATACAGATACCGATACAGATGATACACCGATACCGATTTTTTTTTTTTTTTTTAAGGTCAGAAAGTCAAACTCATATTTCATCATTATTAAATTGGTGTGGAAGAAAGGTAAATTTCTAATTTTTTTTTGTCAGTGGAGTCAGATCCGCAGGTGTACCTTCGACTGTAAAAAAAAACCCAACATACATTGCGGGTAGGCGTATTCCCAAGAAGCCACTCTGAATCTGGCAATTCACGTGCATTGAATTCACTAAGCTGCTATGCAGATGACGTCATGAGATACAAGCGATGCGATGCTGGAAAGGTTTTTCTCAAGTTAGGCGGAGTAGCCAGCGCACATGGAAGTCAGTCGTATCGACTAATATATCGGTAAATAAACACCGATACACATCCGATACAGATACACGACATATGCCATATCTGTAAATACCGATACTGTTATTAATATCAGTCTATCCCTAGGTTGCTCATGAGCTCTCCATTGCACCTGGCAGTTTGCTCCCTCTTGGATTCACCGATTCTTTTAGCTGCTGCGGATTCCACCACCGACTTTACCCTTCGTTCCGTTTCGACCCTTTGCACCGCTCTCAGCTGTTATTCCACGTCGATTCTGCCCGCTGGTCCAGGACGATCTACTTTGCCGATTCCGGCTCGACCGGTACTTTTGTCCAAGGCCGTTCCGGCGCGTCGCGTTGGTCGGTCTATTGCTTCTCGGACGGCCAGCGTTGTGGCCTCCTCCGTCGGCGTTATTTCCCGCCCTGCTTTCATCTTTTCCAAGCGAACAGTTGCGTGGAGCGTTCTGGTTTCACAGACGGGGCCGGCCTATGGCTCAGCAGCAGCCCTGCCGTCCGCTTCTACCACCACATGTGACTTCTGTTCCTCTCCGATCTGCCACTTCAGCCTGTTCCAGAACTAGGCGCTCTCCTGGCTTCGAGTCGCCGGCGTCTCTCCGCCTACCAGCACCATTCCGTCCTTTTTCCCGATCCTTTTGTGTTCCGTCCGCCAGTCCGGTGGATTGTTGTTTCCATGGACCTATGTTTGTCAGGACCTCTTCACCCTCGCCTTCCATCGACCCTCCGCCTCTCTTGTGCTTAGAACTCACTTTGTCACAAGAATGTGGTGGCTAGGGATCCCCCGCTTCAGTTCCTGGACTGCGATCACCGGATTTTCTTTCTCTGTCTCTTCGTTCGCCTGTGGTCTTAGCCTGGGAAGGACGTCCCATGATTGCATGGATCACGCCCCTCTCTTCAAGCTGCACTTCTGCACCTTCTGCACCTCCCCCATTCCGGGGCCCTCATCGCGACCGGACTACCTCTCTTGGACTGAGGCTCTCTCGCCACTTTCTTCCTTGTTACGAAATGTTTCTCCCCTCCCCAGTCCGGATCGGTCCGTGGGAGCCCCTTCTGTATCCCTTGGCGATTAATCTGCGCCTTTTTTTTTTTTTTGTACTATAATAAATGTTTTCAGAGGTACACAAAAAAAAAACAACAAACAAACAAACGGAACCACTGCCTAACTAGCATGCGGACACCTGCCGGCTCGTTGCTGTGTGTTCTATCCCACTGGCAGTGGTTACGACGCTTTCCAATATTCCACAGCTACTTGACGGTTCCGCCATCTATGTACAGCCTACTCCCTCCCTGCATAACGCTTCTTGTGTTCGCATTGCAGGATTCTCTTGCGCGCCGGGGGAGGGCATGGCCAACGACTGCCATACATACGGCCTCTCTCCGGCTACTCTTAGCATGTACCCCGGCTCCTCCTACACTTGCCCGGGCTGAATCTGTTCCCTATTTGCACCTTCGCTCATCCTCTTTCGCTACTTGCCAACCCGCCTAAGCAATTCCGATCGGTACGATTCCTCCGGCGGCCTTGGTCTACCAATTCCGACCTCTTTACACGTACCTTGGAAAGGAGCGCTTCGCTTTCCCTCGTTCCGCTGCTCCCAATCCTGTGCTTTTTTATGGTGCCTCGACTTCTACGCCTGTCCCATCTCGGTTCGACTTTTGTGTTCCTGCTGCTTGGAAGGTGTCCCCTGGCTTTGCCGTTCTGTTCCATTTGACAACCGTCCTCTATTGCCGCTCTTGGTCTTGCGTACGATTCCGTCACCTCCCCCCCCCCCCCTCCGCTTGGGTCTAGGACAGACACTTCACATAGCCCGTCATTCCACGAAGATGGGCTACCGCCAGCCTGTCATCATAACATCGGTCCATTCCGGCATTATCGTCCTCCCGTTTCCTCGTGCTATGGTCCGGGTTACTTTCCTGCTTGTCCTCGGGGTCCGGATCAGCCAGCGGTTCCCATCACCTGCACTTCTCTTTCCAGCCACTAAATGGCGCTGTCTCACAGTTCCCTCCGCCGCCGCTTGGCCCCCTTTGTCTTCTTGTTCAGTTTTGGCGCGTAAACGGCCAGTCTCTTGCTTCCGTTGATTGTGTGCAAACCAGTCTCCTGCTCTGCTGTTTTCTCCAGTTTCCACCATGCCTTCTGATTCTTCGTCATCCGAAGACCCTGTTCCGTCCACTCCGTTGCCGAATGTTTCCAATCCCAAGCCTTGCGGGCTTAGAAGCTTTACAGGACAACGAGTACACTTTGACCCTCACCCATGCTGTCAGAAACATAGGTTGTGTGATGGCCTTACCCTTCGCTGCAGTATCTGCATTACCATCTCTCCGAAGAAATGGCGACTGATTTGTGAATGACAAAAAGAGTCTCGTATGCGAGACGCTCGACAAAATAGACAATTAGCCGCTGAACGATCCCGTTCTTCTCCATCCACCTCAAGTTTACCCAAGTCCGCCCTTTGGGCAGCCCTTACTACACATCCAGTGTCCTCACCAGCCGTTTCAACGACAGTTTCCTCTGTTCCGCCGGCACCCTTCGTGCAACGACGTTCTCTCCCGGCATTAACGTTCCGTCCTACGCAACATCCTGCATCAGGCAAATTGGTTGCCATCGCCAGCCCATCAGGAATTCGCCCCAAGTTCTCAGCATCTCACAGAACTCGTACTAAGTCAACGGGTCTCCGCATCAAGACTGTGTATCCTTTTAAGGCATCGGGTCGGCTACCGGTTGTTGCTGCCATTCCCCAGCTACCTTCCCGACTGCCAGCCACGGTTCCACCACTTGATGCCGTTCCACCGATGGTTCTGCTTCTTTCCGCCGAAGGTTCGCCGCTTCCTCACGTGGTCAGACAGATCTCTACAGCTTCGACTCCACCTTTGTCCGAACCACCTCCGTTTCCTTTAGCTTCAGTGCTCCGCGTGGCTCACACCAGTGTTTTAGATCTATCCATCAGAGATATGGAGAATGTTAATGCGAACATAAGGTTCGTCCTTTCCGTCGCTGAAGCTTTTCCGTGGAACTTTCATCCCTCCCTGCCGAGAACACCAAGTTACGTGTGCTTCGCGCTGCAGCTGATTCCACTACGGCTTTGCAAAATGAGAATCTTCTATTTGAGGCCTCTAATGCCACCCTCGCAGATGATCTTGAACATCTACAAGAACGCCACCGGTCCCTGCGCGTCAATTACGCCTTATTAAAGAGTAAAATGCCTTGGATGTCACCCATTCTGACTTCGCCCCATTGTCGACTTCTTTATTGCTCGCGTTCCCGTACCAGATGGCTACGTTGTGGGCCTACGAGTCTCCGTCTTCGTTCTCCACGATTCCATCCACCTTCATCTCTAGCCGTATTAACCAGCCCGACCGCAGCACTACCACAAGACGCTCCTTCACCACTGCCATCTCCATTCTGAGACCCATCCGCCATGGCCTCTCGATCGTTTACCCCTCCTGTCCGGCCTGATTCCGGGGACCCTCCTGTTGTGCCATCTTCTATCATCGACTGTCCATTGGTCTCCGCTTGGTTGAGGTAGCCACCTTCCCGGAATGTCAGCAATTATTCACATACCATGTACGGCAATTTGGTGATACCTCCTCATTCATTCTAGTTTTTCCGGGCATTGTGCAACATTCCGTCTCTACGAGAGATCTGCCCTGCTCCCCCTGCCGAAAGAGGGCTAAGCGGGTTTCGCTTGGGTTGTGGGTCCTCCCTAAGAGACCCTGTGGTGAACTTTTCATTCTTCACGAACACACGCTGACATGCCGATTCCTTCCGCAAGGAGCCCTGTTTCAGTGTCCTGTGTGTTACCCTCCGACGAATCGGCTTCTCTGAACTCTGTGTCACGGTTCCTCGCAGGACTTTTTGGGCCACGCACAGTCTTTCCTTCCCGGTTAAAAGTCACTACTGCTGGGACATGATACCTGTGCCTTGTCACCCTCTGTGTGCTCCGCTTGAGACTAGTAATTGCCTGATGCTCTCTGGTCTGCACACTGTGGATTATGCCCTACCTTTAACCCAGTCTACCAATTGCTTTGGGCTTTCTTGGACGACATGTGATATCGCCACCCTCTATACTGCCTAAAAAATCCACCTTCGATATTCTGCTACTGTCTACTTTCATCCACTTCTGCCTCATGCTGCTCTGCTGTGTTGTGGTTCCGGTCTGCAGTTTTACTTCCCGCACCAAGGTATACAGGATTTCGTTTTTAGCATGAATCTCTAACCTTGCCCCGTGGTGACGGGCCGTTAGTAGCTAACATTCCCGATCTGCTTCCACGCCACCTGTGATTAATTTTTCGCTCCATGGGACTGTTGTTCTCGGAGCATCGTGGTCTAGCACTATCAGTTGTTTTCACCAGGTTACGTTCTGTGGGATTGCCGGCTCTTACTGTAGGTCTCTTGAACCTTGCCCACCGCCAGGTTGACGAAGTCAGTTAATGAGAAAACAGGTAATTTGTATTTTCGTGGCTATAAAAAGACTAAAATACCAGGGTATCCACCTGGTTGATTTAAGTTTTTATTGCCTATATGAAAGTATACATTACCTTTATCCGCCCTCGCCTCCGCTCTGATGGACCAAGGTTCATGGGGGACGGAAGAAAGATGATTGTGCTCCGCTGCGTTCTGCTTATATAGAGGGACATGGTTCCGGTCACGCACAGTGAGTGAGGTTACGAGCCCGGCAGGGAAGACAACTTTCAAGCTAGGGGATAAGAGCTCCAAATGGGGGAAAACTGCTGATGAGAAAACAGGTAATGTATATTTTCGTATAGGCAATAAAAACGAAAATCAAGCAGGTGCAGACCCTGGTATTAAGTCTTTTTTCCTGTATGTATGTATGCATACGTTCGTACTGCACCAGGAGTGTTTTTTTGTGCAAAACTTATTACTCACTATACGTATCAATGGTTTTTTCTCGTATAGGTGTGCAGCCAAATTAGGTATATGAGAAAATGATTTATTGCATAATTTACATTTGAACTTGTTTTTTTTTTAACAAGCACAAAAACGGACTAGTTTTTAGCAAGCTAAAAAGGAGAAACTACTAGTTGTTTTGGGCTCCATTCTCGTGAATGTTAGACACATGTGTTAATGACAGGCTTATTAATGACAGCTGATCACTTGCAGTCAAGCTGTCTAGTGATCTGTGGGTGAGAACAGCTTGATTTGAAGTGATAAACACTTTCCACCCAAATTATACTCCCGTATGCAGGCAAATTAAAATTACTGATCTGCTGCATGAATTACATTTAAACAATTTTTTTTTTACCCGAATGAGTGCGCATTTGTCCAGCCAACGTAAGATTAATGAATGATTTTTTTGCAAACATTGCATTTAAACAGTTTTTCACCCGAATGTGTACGCCCGTGTGCAGCTAAATTAGATTATTAAGAAAATGAGCAATTGCATCACATTTATTAACCCTCTTTTTCCTGTATGAACATGCAACATGTCTAAAACACACAAGGTCGCATTTATTTTTTAATGAACGGTAAATTTAACTACAAATTTATTTTTGTAGCTGTGTGTGCAAAACTCCCTAGAAGAAACGTATAAGATGACCAAAATTCCTCCCCCTAACTGACTTTTTCTGACCAAGCTTCTGGAATTTTTAGACTAGGACTGATGTTAGTGGGTAACCACCTTCCAGTGT
>JAHWFP010140130.1:0-60360 GCA_023313725.1 Lithobius niger | reverse complement strand
CTAACTTGACATTCTGTGAAGGAATGGTGACACTTTATAGTTAGTGCCTTTTTTTACGTTGAGAACTTTGTTCTGTCTTTTAATATTGATTAAAGTGAAAATGTTGGCTTTGAATATTGCGACTGCGGATGTTAATACTATAGGTACGTATTAGTCCTTAACAACTACTAAAGCCAGCTCTTGTGTGTTAAAATTGCAGGTGGCCTTGATTCTAGCCTTGTTGCTGCTGTATTGCTGAAACTTGCCAAAGAAGAAGGCTTGTCGTACCCCATTCAGACATTTTCTGTTGGCATGGAAGGTAGCCCAGATGTCTTGGCAGCTCGCAAGGTAGTATTTATTCAATCACAAAAATAAGTACACCATAATAGCTGCACATAACGCTGTGCCAATTTAATAGTACTGGTTTGCATTCGTGGTGGCTAAATTTCCTCAAAAGAGAACCTAAGCCAACCTATCATTATTTCGAGCTCAACCGTGTCATCCAGTGACTTGATTTTTCTGTGGTTTTTAAAATGAGAGAATAATTATTTTGATGTCCTTTTTCCTCCTACTTGAGGCTTCCAACCTCCTGCATTATCCAGTTAGCGATATCCCCGGCATTTGCGCAGTTGGTGGGAGGCAGCAACTAAAGGGTGCTGCAAACGCGGATCTCTCCCAATGTGTCTAGCAGCTAGTTATCTTTTGTTTTGTTTTACAAGATGGCCGCTCCCAGTAGAGCACAGCTATAGTGCTGCAACACGTTTCAACTGCACTACTGTTACTTTGAAAAATTCACTATGGTCGCCCAGAAATTATTGTGAATAGAACTGAAGTGAGTGACTATGTTGTACGTGAGATTGATAAATCAGTAAGTGACAATATGAGGAAGGTGAGCACCGATGAAAAGAAGTTATTGTATGATATTCAGATTTTGTGCGCAAAATTAATCTTACTGGGAGGACTTTGTGCACATTTTGCAACAGTACCCTAAATCATGGTAACAGGGGTACCAAAACTTGGAAGCATCAGAGACAGGTTCGTATTCATCATAACAATTTTACAATTGATGCAGCCGAGGGTAATGTGTGACCCTCTACCCCTTCCAAAATTTACTGAAAGTATGCTCTCCATGGACCCGAAAACGGTCTAAAATAAGTTAATTTCAGAACTTCCAGGGCTCTTCCCCAGACCTTGCTGGGGTAGCTTAACAGTGCTCCAGAGTGTCGTTCTACCTGGAAAACCGTGAAAACCGGAAAATTCATGGAATTTATTAAGTCTGGAAAGGTCAGGGAATTTGATAAACATGTACTGAGATTCAGGGAATTTCAACATTTTTCGGAAAGTCTCTTTTTCTGTATAAAGATTAGCCAATTCGTATTTCACTTTTTACTTCTAAAACCTTCACTTTATTTCAGTTGAAACTATCATGTCCTTTTTGTTTCATTTCTGATAAAGCAAAACTGATTAGGCCTAAGTAATGTGGGTCGTTACGTGATCAGATTATGGCATTCTTACTCTTTACCACTCCCTGTTACGGCAATGCAATTTTTCATTTAGTAAAGCGATCCGATGTCGTTATTGCGATTTGAGTGAAATTTGGAATCAACATTGTTTTAGTCCTGCGTTGTATTTTCTTTCGACCGAAAAAACATCAGGGAAAAATGTCAGTATCGGTCTGGAAAACTCTGGGAATTTCATCACGAGGTTTTTGAACACCACCATGTGCTCACCCAGGTCCTCTAGCTGGTCCTTCAGAGTTTTTTGTATCATAACTATTATCCAGGTGTTTTGTCGGTTTAGTAGAATAAAAGTGATGCGTACAGTCTTCGCTATATGACCACTATTAGTGTTAATTTCTGTATGGTTTTGTGTTTGTTGCAAAGGTGGCGAAGCATATTGGAAGTGAACATCATGAAGTGATTTTTACTCCAGAAGAAGCCATGGAAGTTATTGATAAAGTTATTTTCCACTTAGAAAGTTATGACATAACGACTGTCAGAGCATCCATAGGTAAGTAAAGCTTAGGTTAACGGTTGGGTTTTTTTTTTGGGGGCGCGCCCCCCCGTAGGGTAGGCGGGGGAATTTTCCACAACTTACGCAAGGCTTGGAAGTTCTGAAAAGTCCTTGGGGGAAGTCGAGTTGATCTTTTAGCGTAGAAAGTCTTGGCTTTATATTATTACATTTTCATAATTTTGCCCAACAAAATTTCGATTTTTTTTTTTTTCAGTTTTATGCTTGAACTGTTCAAAGCTCGGAACAGTTTGACCTGATTTTTTTTGTTTTTGTAAACCGTGAAAAGTACTGAATATTTTAAAATGAAAATCCTGCTCGACCCCTGTGTTGTTATCTTAATCACTTTTTGAAAAATGTTAGAAGCTTGGTACCGAGGATTGGTTAAACTAGCAATCCCAGAAGCAGAACTTTCTGCAACTGAATGCGACACCAATTGTCAGAAAAAATTGTCTGCAGCAAATCTGTTTTTATCTTATGGTTATCCACATGTTTATTGGTTTTTATTGAATAACTTTTCAGTCCTTTATCCTATTGATCTGGCTACTCCACTAATGAAAAGGTCTCGTCGAGATGATAAAAATGGTGTATTGGAATGTCAAAATTGGTCAAATATTGAGAAATTTGGCCAAAATTTGTCCACGGTGGACTTCAACTGTCCGCGACGTCGCGCAGATTCTGCTACGGGGCTGACAAGGCCGCCTTTGTTTTGAAAGATTTTAGAGGGAAAGATGCCGTGCTAACTGTTACAGTATGTAAAGCCAAATAACCATCCAACATTTTGGCATGTGACACGTTTTTATTGCCCACTGTACTTCGACTTGTGTTCCTCAGAACATAAAAAATGTGTACCTATTGTTGAATAGTCCACTTATTATTTAAGGTTAATAATGGGAACCTATTCATGTTGCATTAAAACTTGTAAAATCACGTCGCCAAAAGGGGTTCAACGCTCGAAAGTGCCTGAGGAAGGTGGGAGGGAGAGCTTTCAAATAGATAAAAGGCCCACCGAAAATTCTCACCTTGATTTTGTGACAATCAAGGGACTTTTTGGTAAATTACGTATTTTGTTCATTGTGATTTCTGTATTACCAAGTAAACCATGAGCCTTTCGGCCTCAATCCCCCCCCCTTTCGGCCTATCGCACAAAGGATACCGTGGATTATGCTAAATAACTTGAGAACTGGAAGATTTTGGTTGCATGAAGTCACTATCAAGGAGTCGAGGGCCGTGCAAGGAATTTTTTGCATGGCCCAAAACATTTTTGTTCCCGTGGCCTAACACACAAGTTCGCAGTGGTAAATGATAGTACGTTCAATAAATTGTTAAAATGACCACCTCATTCTACCTCTTTTTAAACTTTAAGATAAAGAAAATATTAAAAAAAAAACCTGGTTGCCTGGTAATTTTGATACTGAATTGGCCCAAAAATCAACGAATTTTCTTTTCACAGCCTTATCAAAGTCGTACTTGTTTCAGTATGTAAAGAAAGTTTGACTATGCACTGGTGGTTTGGCTGCACTTCATGATTGGGTTTTGAAATATTAGAAAAAAAGTTCAATTTTCTTTTCTAGGTATGTATTTGGTTAGCAAGTACATCAACACAAAGACTGATACAACAGTGGTGTTTTCTGGTGAAGGTGCTGATGAATTAGCACAAGGCTACATTTATTTCCGGGATGCTCCATCTGCTGAAGAGGGAAACATTGAAAGCCATCGTTTATTAAATGACGTGTATCTGTATGATGCCTTAAGGGGAGATCGCACTACAGCAGCCCATGGGTGAGTGTAGAACTGTATACGCCAGTTCAAAGTTGCATTTATTGCCTGTGTGGCATACCTTGGGCACTATTTTTATTTTCATACGGTTACATAGACAAAGAAAATTTGAATTAACCCTTTAGGGACGGGTTAAATACGATTGCTGTAAAACTTTTTTTTTTAATAAACTGCCCCTTGGTCAGATCAAAAACTTCTAGCCACTTCCAGTAAAACTAAAAAAACTTAAGGAAAAAATGACACGTTTCCTTCCCAAACTGCAGGTGGGTGAGAAGCAGTGATCATAAGTCAGTTACAAGACTTTATTTTTAAAGCACAAACGTAGTCCTTGAAGGGTTAATTATGTTAGTAATTTCCAACCCTGGTACCCAAAAACCTGATTACCCGGATGATTTACAGCCCCGAAAATCCCGATTTGGCAGAGCTGAAAATCCCGGTTTAATAACTGTGGTTAAATTGAGGGTCCATTTCAATTTTCACCTCCATTATGGAGTTTGTTTTTGCTCCATTATTTTTGCATATTAGCACCACAAATATGAAGTATTTTAATTAAAGACAAGTGCGACGCGAGTGAGTTATGCTGCGCCTGCGTATATCAGCCGGTGAAGGGACTCGGGCAAAAAGAAAAGCCTCCTCATTCCCCCATTGCTGTAGTTACCAGCATTGTTGCTTTTTTTTTTTATTTTCTATGAAGTAATGTGAACGAGAACCTTTACTCAGTGCGTAAGTTGATGCAAGTTATTTCAAACGAAAGGAATTGTTTTAAGAAGTGTAAGAAATTTTCATAAAAGTGTGTAAAATGTTAATAACAGTTACTTGTTTACTTAACTAACTTGGTTACTGGTTAAACACGGGTACCTGGAAAACGGGGATTTTTCTTTTTCAAACCGAAAACCCGGGCTTGGCATTTAGGGTCGGGTGTGGAAACCTTAATTCAGACAATTCAAAGAGGTAAGCCTGAACCACAACCATAATTTTGGACCTTTTTTTTAAAAAAATAAACAACAGTGTAAAACTAATTTTTAATTATGTTAAATTTAATATTTAACTACAATTTTCCTCCATCATCGCACAATTTGAAAATTATTCAAATGTTTCATAGTACTGGTAATGATGTTTTTAGTTAAATTCAATGTGTTACACTCATCATTAGGAATTTTGATATTCCTTCACGCTCAGTTCACTGTAAGGATGACCTGTGTATTAAGATTTTTCTCTAAAAATAACCATATTTTTTAACAGAAGATTGTTCATTGGAAAGAAAGCTCATTCCATTGTGTAGGGGAAAAAACGTCCATCAGTAACACCTAATTCTGACTCCTCATCTATTTTCATGGGAATAAATAATGGAGGAGAGCTGATGGTCAACTTAGCCTAAAATATAAACAAGCGGTTACAGCGACTACCTAGTCGCACCGGTCTTCTGTACAGTTCCTCCACTTCCAATGTTGAGGCGCACACCTCTATCATGCACTACAACACCTATCTGTATTATACTAATCTAAAAGCAGTAGCCATCACAATTGCCTCTTCATTCTTTTCATGAACACCCTGTACGAACATCTTCAAAGTGACAATTGTATTTTCCTCGATGACACCAAGATCTTCGCCGTCTCAAACGATCTCGCTAGCACTGCGAAACTCCAAGCCGATATCTCCAACATGGTGTCCTGGACGCAAGCCATGGACATGGACCTTAACGGGAGTAAGTGTGCAGTTCTGAGGTTTGGCACCCAACATCACCAAGCTGACTATCGCCTTAGCCCAGGAACGCCAATGACAGAGAAGAATTCACAACGAGATCTTGGCATCGTCATTGACCGCGACCTGAACTTCTCCAAACACATTCAAGCTGCCGTGGCTAAGACTTATGGGGCCCTCGCCATCATCCGGACCACCTTCTCAACCCTCCCAAGGAAGACCTTCCTCATGCTGTACCGCAGCAAAGTTCGCAGCATTCTTGAGTATGCAGGCCAAGCATGGTGGATTCGTTTTGAAGAGGACCGTGACAAGCTGGAACGTGTCCAGAGACGTGCCACTAAACTTGTTGTGGGACTCAAAAACGCGTCCTACCCCGACCGACTTGCTGCCCTCAAGCTCCCAACACTGAATTACCGTCGTATCAGAGGTGATCTGATTTTCACTTACAAGATCCTTAATGGTGAAGATCCTGCGGCCAAGGAATGGTTCACCCTCTCTGCGAGCTCTGCCACTCGGAACAATGGGGCAAAACTCTTTAAGAAGAGATGCAACACGTCCCTTCGCCAAAACACACTTCCTTTCCGTGTGGTTAACACCTGGAACAAACTGCCTCAACATACCATCGAAGCAACATCGGTTCTGCAGTTCAAACAGAGGCTGGATACCGTGCTCCCTTCCATCATCGCCCCCTACAGTTATAAAAACTGGTAGCTTCGTGGGTACCCTGGTGTAAAAAGCTCTTTTTGCTTGCTGCTGGGTTTTTTTCATATTCATATTCAAAATGTTAGCTTTTAGGCCTATTTTACATTTTAAGCGTAATTGTCAGCTTTTAGGCCTAATTTTAACCAGCAGTTTTAATTTCGTAAGTAGCAGCTAACGGAGATATGGATTGTATAGTAAGCCTGTTCATTTTTGCAACACGGAGCGCCTTCAGGCGCACAGTTACAGGTTACAACGTAACGCTCAACATAGCCTATATAGATCAGTGGTAGTAGGGAAGTGACGAGAAGGAGACGCTGTTGATGAAGCCAACAGCGACTCGTAGCAACTTGACGTTGCCATGGTAACATCATTTTAGGCCTAATTTAAAAAATGCAGGTAATTTCGTAAGTAGCAGATAGGCCTAATGGAGAATTTGGTTCGACGGTAAGCCTATTCATTCATGCAACAATGCGACGAGACTATTTTAAACGAAGCTAAAATCCATGTGTTTTTATAGAGGATTTTAATTTAGGAATTTAATTCGACGATGAAATGTTATTATTTAATTTAGTTACATCGAAGAAGTTTATTAGCTATGAAGAAGTAACAACGTTTTAATTTGCCACATTATTTATCTAACTTCTCACACTGAATATAACTTTGTAAACAATGGTCGTCTATATCTGGTACCGTTGCGAAGTTGACAAAAGTTACGGACGGGCGGACAAAGTCGTTGCAATAGTCTTCCCAGCCGGTACGGCTGTACAGAAGACTAAAACCTGTAAGTATTGTAATCTGTAATGATGTAAATTCATCTGCCTCAAGTAGGGAAACTTCTTTTCAATTTTATACAGGTTGGAGATTCGGGTGCCTTTCCTTGACCACCAGTTGACGAGTTATTACCTGCAACTGCCCGAGAAAATGCGTCAGCCACAAAATGGTGTTGAAAAGCATTTGCTTCGTTCTGCATTTGATGATACCGACTTGCTTCCTAAGGAGATTTTGTGGCGCCACAAAGAGGCATTCAGTGATGGGGTGGCAACCAAGAAAAAATCTCTTTATGTTTATGTTCAGGAGTTTGTTGATGACAAGGTAAGACACAATTTAATAAACTTTTTGTTTTTAATTAAAATATATCTAAGCACTAAACATTTAATAAAGCCACACAAAAAGTTTTGTTCTCGGCCATTTTCATATTCCTAAAGTGGCAAGGTTACCAAGTTTTTTTTTAATTTTTGTTATTGAAGGCGGTAGGCTAGATTTCTCACATCGGGTGTATGGACGTGAGCTGGAAGTGTAATTTCAATTTTTGGCTTAGGTGGTGATGGCCTTTGGCTACATTGTACAGTTACATTATACACTCTATAGACGAAACCATTTGTCCTATAAAGTTGGTTCTTAGCTCATTTTTAGGAAACACTTTCACCGATGAGCCTTTTTCCTAACAAGAATTTCAGTTAGTTGAGCCGTTACAGAGCTCTGAACGATCAGATTTATATTTGTATATTATTTTAAACATTGATATTAGATAACAATGCAAATCAGCAAATGCAAGGCATAGGCTGAAGATTCAACAGTTACTTACAATGATGTTGTGTCAGTAATTCACACGCCCTTTGAGGAAACGTGTGCAGGCAAATCCTGACCTTTGTGTAGACTTAAATACTCTTAACATAGCGTATATGGTTTATTTGGCCTATCACAGTGTTGACAAATGCCAGATGAGTTGACATGTGCTTCAACGTCTTTTTCCATTCTCGGCCAAAAGCAATACATGATTACATACGTATAATTTCTAACACGAGCCATTTCACACTGAACCAAGGTGACAGGAACGAATGATAATCCCGAATACAATGCGTGACGAAGCATTCTAGATGTAAACATTTGTGCTGTGCTTCCCATTCAACCCTATTCTGACTTTGCTAAACGAATTCTATAAAGTATATCGTTATAATATTTGAAATAAATAAATATATCTCCTGCTTGAAACGTCAGTCCAATCTACTGAGGACTGATCTTTAAGGTGAGTCAGGATACCTCGGGAGTAGTGCTCTGTTGCTAGCTGTGCTCTCGCCCAAGATCTGTACTGACTAGCACACAGATGGGATTTAATTCTAGAAAGAGTGTCTGCTACTGCAAGTGTTTTTCCTTGTCTATGCTTTATCTCAAAATCAAATTCTCGTAATTACAGAAAATAATACTTTCCGTTTTTGGTTGTAAGCTTGTTGCACAATATAAACAGCAAGTTGTGAGGCGATCTATGTTCAAATAAACGTTTTTCCGAGTAAATACGTACGGAAAATATCCACAGTATGCAATCGCTAGAATCCCTTTCGCTGTTTTTGTTTCTTTCTGTCTTGACGTGGTAAACGTTCTGGATGTATATGTAAGTGGATAAGTTATACTCTCATGGATCTGACTCAAAACAGCTGCCAAAGCCATATTCGAAGCATCTATTTCTAAATGGAACGACTGCAAGACATCGGGATGTTTTAACATGGTAGCGTAAACCAAAGTTCTTCTTAGATCTTGTCTGCTGCGCCCTAGTCCGAATAAACTTAGTTCTTTCTCGTTATTCCCGTTAGCTTTACAGCGATTTTTGTGAATTCTGGAAAGTGCTTGCCGATAATAATTTGCGGCGGCGAGAAATTGGCGAAGCTGTTTTGGTGTGATAGGCACTGACTTTTATCTGTGGTTTTATTCTTATCAAGTCTTACTCCTTCTTCATCAATGACAAAACCCATAAACTTGACTAATTTGCGTGTGAAGAACATTTTTCGGCTCATAGTTTCATTCTTGAACGTCCAACCATCTCTAGCGCTCGATCTACATGCCTGATGTGCGTTTTAAAATTTGAACTAGACAAAAGTACATCGTCCAAATAAGAAAAAATATGCACCGAGTATGTCTGCAAATTACCGCTGTGCACAATATTGAAAATGTGCTGGGCTTACTTTACGTATCTTAGGAACTCTGCTAAATTAAAGAGTAATCTCGAGTCTGTAGCGAACGCACATTTAGGCATTGCTTCCTCTGCTAAATTTACCTGATAAAATCAAAGCTTGTAATCCAGACGAGTATATTTCGGTGCCGCTAAGGCACAGTTAGTTTCTGTCATAGTCTGTAATGGTATTGGAACATGCCTCCGTTATGGAATTCACACCTCCTAAGGCAATGACTGCTCTGTATCTCCTTGTTTGCACTTTATTAACATACAAGAGATCAACCATGCTGATTTACTTAGTTGCACTACTCCCAGCTTGATCGTTTCGTTAAGATAATGATCCACTAACTCCCTTTGATGAAAAGGTACTTGAAAAAATTTTGAGCGAATTGGCTACGAAGACCTGTTTTTATGTTTACTTTATAATCTGGGTAACATCCTAGTTCAAATTTGTGTTTTGCAAATGAATTCTTGTGTTTCCTTAGCATTTCTAGGAATTCTTTCTTTTGTTCATCATCTACATCGGATAAATCAAATTTATCTTTCAAGCATACCTATTCTTCCGTTTTCTCTATTGCTACTGTTTTCAGGTAGCCTACCTCTGGCACCGCTGAAGCTGTATCTCAGCTAGTCTTAGACCTGAGAGCTATTTATCTCAATTTTCTGTGATGCCTTTTAGCGTTCAATGTGATTACATGAACCTGTGCGCAGTCTATTTCATCGTGTTCGACCTCTACTGTCAGGTAGGCAGCTAATACCGTACCGTCCGGTAGCAGTAAGTCATAACCTGCTGTACGAATAATCATAACTGGTAAAAGACCAGTAGATGTATTTACCAAGCCTCTCACTAGACAAAGGGTAATCTACTCAACTGACTACACAGGCCTTTTGACTCGTGAGCAGATTGACTGAAAGGCGATCGATATACACTGTTACTAGTGGCGTTGCACTAGAACTATCTCTAATAATCTCTCTGAATCTCACTGCGTTGCTCTAAAAGGGCTCTTGGCTTGGTTTTTCTGATATAAACAAGACTCAAATAGCAATACAATATTGTTACTCTTATAGGAGTTGACTGACTTGGTACACGCAAGAATAACACATTTTACTGTAGACCGCAACTCAGTCGTTCACGTTAGAATGTTCTGTACACAATGGTCACACAGAATTCTATTATAAAATGTATCGGAATGGCACCACTTGTAATGGGTCTACTCGGTGCCAATATTCTCCATAGAAACTTGCACCGGATGGCTCAGAATACTCGTGATTTATTTAAGTTAAACCAGAAAACTTACAAATGCTTAAATTGCCTGGGGACATGTTGCGGCTCGCGTCATTGCTTCCTTCTGTTGGTCGTGCCAAAACAGACTGCTCGGAACCAAACTCGTGGATGCTCAAGCGCATTAATAAAAAAAAAAAAGAGTAGGCCTGTGCACACAAAATCACTTGTTCCTTCCGCCCGAACTTTAAAAGGTGTATCATTTTGAGATATTTTTACTTCTTGAATACTATTTTAATTGCAAAAAGTGCTCTTTATCCTTGGGTAATGCAGTGCTACCAGTGACAGGAATGTTAGGAAGTAAAGCGGTGGTTTGGTTCACGGCCACACTCTGTCAAATATGCCCCTTTATTAAACTGTCCATAACCTTACAATGTATCTTATGGATCTTCCCAGCAAATAAAGCGCTTTAATATTTCCAATAATAAACTGAAGAAAGAATGTATATGTAATACTTTTAATCCTTATAGTTTTATTTATAAACACTGTTCATACTTATCTAAATCTTTACAGATTTGTTCTTTGTTAGAACCCTTACATGAAATTTTCAGATTCAATGATGAATATCACGTTACACAGAACGGAAATAAACCACTTATAAATTGATTTACAAGGAAAACCAGTCCTGATCAGCAGGTGAAGTTGTTAACCAAATTATTACATAAATGATAATTCCTCTTTTTCTTCTGGAAAACATGGACGACCAACAATATACAGTGTGTCCGAAAGTGATTTGACTGATTAATTAAAAAAATCAGTGGGTATTGATAGAAGAAGAAAACGGTTTCCATCACTTTGTAGAGTGGCTCGATAATTTTTTTCTGGTAATGTCATACTTAGGATCACATTAACACAGGCAGTTTAGTCGTGGTAGAATCTAAATCTGTGTTCCCCCATAGAAAAAAAAAAGCAATGCGTTGTGTCACTTGTGTGGTTGGCCAAATCAAAGTTTCGCATACCTATACTTTGTTTCACATTATGTTTTCAGAAAACTGACTGGATGACGACTCGTTTTCTTGCACTAAGAGTGCAAAAACATGTGAAAATCACACTTGTAGACTCTACACAGTTACTGTTAGAGTTTACGAATGAGGTGTTTACGGATTTTTTGCACTCGTAGTGGAAGAAAACGTGGCGTCATACAGTCAGTTTTCTGAAAGCATAATGTGGAACAAAGTATAGTCAATGTCATTTCAAGGCTTGCTTGAACAATTCATGATCTCATAACTAATAAACAGGCAACCAACCGTTATTTTTTAGTAAGATGGTGCTCCATCCATCCCGAACAGGCCAATCCCTACCAATCCAATGATCAGGAAATGCTCCGTCTAGAATCTTTTGAACCTGTAGTCCCCAATGCAGCGGAACACCGGCTTGTTGAAAATAACTGTTGGTTGCCTGTTTTCTAGTTGTGGGATTACAAATTGTTCAAGCAAATCTTGAACTATCGTTGAACAGTTATGAGCGACTTTGATTCTGCCAACCACACAACACACTTGCATTTTTACTAGGGGGGGGGGGGGGGCCCAGGCTATTTTGGATTTTACCACGACTGAAGTGTGCCCTCTGTTAAATGTTAATGTGATCGCAAGTACAACACTACCAGAAAAAGCTTATTGAGTAAATCTACAAAGTGGTGAAGACCGCTCTCTTATCAGTCAAATAATTTTCGGACTTCCTATATATCTTCAATAATGCACATACAAACGTACAATATACACAGCAATTAGCAGTTAAAGCTTAAATAATCTATAAAATATCCATTGTTCAATACAATTAATTTGATAAATAATTGAAAATATTTTCAAAGCTAAGGTAAATAAACATCTTTCTAATACAAAAATTGAAAAAAGGTGTTACATGCTTTTAATCACCTTATTACAGATACTATATGAATATCTGGTAGCTTGATCACTCTGTTTAATTTTAGATATACTATTTTGTATTTTGCAGATTAGCGATGCGGACTTGGCTAATGCAGCAAAACTCTATCCTCACAACACGCCACTTACTAAGGAATCGCTTTATTACCGGCAAGTGTTTGAGAAGCATTATCCTGAGCAAGCAACATTGATTCCATACGTCTGGCTACCTCGATGGACTGATGTAAAGGATCCTTCTGCCAGATACCTTACACATTATACAGCCGAAGCGTGAACGATTCCTGACGGAGCCTAAAAGACATTCTTCTTGCTAGTTTTTACAGCGGAGGAAGAGGTTCTGCGGCAAAGTGCCTGTTCTTTACCTCCCTCCCTCCAAATTTTTTATTGCTTCAATGATTTATTGTTGCTCAACTTTTTGTGATCCTAGACAGTGTCTAAATGCGAATTTGGTTGTGGTTCGCTTCTTGCTACTAAATTATGTTTCCTAACTTGACAGAATCTCTCAGTACTGCACTGGGGCTTTTCCTTGGAGAATCAAGTTTCTTATTGAGATGACTGATTGGCAGAAATGACTGAATGTATACTGTCAGAAATTCACCGGCCACTGGCCAATTAAATAAGGCAGGTTGGCGATTTAAAATATTTTTCGTTGCAGCAATTTGATTTAATGGATTGGTATAAACTAATTATTTTCACTACTTGTTGGTGAATTTTAAAAGTTTGATATGCCATTTTAAAAGTTTTTCTGCCTGCTTTCCAGTGGTCCAAATTTCAAACTTCTCAGAAATTTTGAGGCAAAAATTCCACCGTGATAGAGATTTCTTTATTTTTGAAAAACCTTGAAGGTAGATTTACTTTCGATTTTGAGTAGACATCATAAAAATAGAACTACATGCAATTCCAAAGTTCGACAAACGCTACAAAACACCAGAGTATCCGGTTGTCGTCTTCTGGCACACAATAAAATTTGAAACTCTGGGTTCACTATACAGTATGTCTTAGAAAGTCCTGAACCAGGTAGGCCTATATAGTGTAGGCCTATACGATGTACACCTATGCCATATTAGGCCTAAGGTGTACAAATCAGCAAGCTATGAGCAAAATATGTGATAATGGGAGTAGCAAAAGTCTTCCACAATAGGCATTCACTCGCAGTAACACCAGTACATTACCCAGGACTTCCTATATCATATAGGCCTACCTGGTTCAGGACTTCTGAGTCATACTGTATAGTTACTTCACTTTACATTCGGTAGATGTGGTATGCGAGACATGCTAGGAGCGAATCTCCCTCTCGGCCTCTATTTTGCATCAAGGAGACACTAGATCTGGGGGTGGAGACAATGGCTTATGGTGTGGTATGCCAGAGGCTGCACATTTATGAGAGGATATCTTTATATTCAACCTGGTTTATGATACCACAATTTATGAGAAACTTGTACTTACCAGATGCAAGGTTATCACTAGATTCAAGAATTTACATGGTTCGGGAGGGGAATTTGTGACTAAACCCCCTCCCACCCTACTGAAACGTCTTAGATTCATTCCTATTAGTTCCGTCCAAGTTAATAGAGGGCGCCATGAGTTTTATGTGGGAATTTCTACTCATTTTTCAGCCTAAAATTAAACTAAACTAAACGAAAGTAGCTTGTATCGAATTATTATTTAGTTTAGCTTAGAAGATGGTAGCATGGGTGATCTTTGGAAACGGTTACTACTCTATTATTTTCTCCGTAGATTTTGATGAAGTAGTTCAGCAGGGATTTAGTTACTTCTTTTATTTTGTAACGCATTAAGAAATTATATCATAAGGGGTCCAGCTTCTGATTATTTTAATCTTAATTTCAAAATGTGACGGGTTTTTAGTTCCCATGCGATTATCTAGAGGGGCCACTTTTTCCTTATATTTTATAATTTTTTTTTTTTTGGGGGGGGGGGGGGGGAAATGAGACTATGCAGACTTTTGCTTTACCAGCATGCTCTTAAGTGTCTTTTTGGAACTTATGTTTGTTTTTTGTTAAATAACTTAAAAACAACTTGAAATTGGCACCGTTTGAAAGCTCAGAAACAAAAAAACGGTTAAAATGGTGTATTTGAGCTTAAAATTGATTAAATTTAGGCCGGGAAAAAAAATAAGTTTGGTTCTCGGGCATTTCGAAGGTCAAAAAAGGACCAGGCCACCCGGCTTTTTATTTTATTATTTATTTTCAAAATGTTACGAAAATGCTCAACATTTTTCTTTAATCTTTCAAGCAGTATGAATGTGTAAGTTATACACGCCCAAAAAAATCATCCCAAACACAGTAACGACGTATGTATACGTAGAAGTTTGAAGGTAAACTATGGGTCGAAAAACGCAATTTTCCACCAAAATATCGAAATGCGAAACGCTGAAATTCCTGACATGTTGTGCATCGATTTCTGTAAAAAAAAAAAAAAAACGTACTTACCAATGTCTACAATTTTATTAAAAGCACTTTAGTTGAGTGTAGACTCACTAAAAACTACAAAAATGTCTTTCTCATTCTTTTTTCCTAAAGCAGAAAATTGGTCATTTTTGATCAGTGGTAGCGGTCGAATCATTTGGCTGGGCGCTGCCATCTTGTATTAGTTGGAAACCTGGAATTCCACTCAATCTAGGCCTGTCAACATATTTTCTCGATGGCCATTTGGCAGTGGCCAATCAGGCGAATTGTAGTAGGCCGTTTCTGGCCGTTTCGAGCTAACTTTCCAAAGCATTTGAAAATCGCGTTCCGTTATTGGCTGGTTGGCACCATATGACCGATTTTGCGTGCTCTCATTGGCTGATGCACGATATCAACATGGACGCCGCCGATCGCTTCGGATTTCACGTGAGCGCTTGACGAGCACTTGTGTTTTAGTTCGTCATTGCAAATCACAAGAAAGATGATGTTT
This sequence comes from Lithobius niger, assembly GCA_023313725.1. Taxonomy (NCBI): domain Eukaryota; kingdom Metazoa; phylum Arthropoda; class Chilopoda; order Lithobiomorpha; family Lithobiidae; genus Lithobius; species Lithobius niger. The sequence goes on along the minus strand of JAHWFP010140130.1, from coordinate 45,161 downwards.
TACAGCATTAGAAAATTAAATCAGCAGCCATGATGCAAAACTGAAATGGAAAAAGAGCCTATAAACCTTCACACTATTGCTTGTCAGGTGGGAACAACGATTTTTAGCTTAACTAACGCAGACTTTCGGACGCGTTTTGTCAACACGGAAATTTTCTATTTTCATTACCGCCCGTAATTAAAAAAAAAAACAACGGTTCTCCGAAACTATTCAAGCCATTTGTCCGATTTTTTCTGTGCACTTTAATGAATATATGTTGCGTGCGTGTAATAAGTTTGAAATAATTGTGTCCAATAATTTTTGCAAGAATAAATATTTCGTTAGCGCCTCACTCCACGGGTAACGACGTAAAACGAATGAAATAAAAAGCGATTGACCCGCATGATTTTTGGAGACCCGCCCGCGGCCGAGAACCGAACAATTTTTTTTTCCTGGCCTTAAGGTGAAATTATCGAAAAAAGGTTTTATTACAAAAGCATCGGTTTGCTTCACATGGATGAAATTTATAATAAAAACCAATACTGATATTCAGACCTGTAATTTAATAATTGTTGCATCTTTATGCATGTTAAAATAAGAATGCAAAAGGTTACAGTTGTATAGGAAGTTTATGCAATCTGTTTAAGATGTTTAATAAGAATGTCTATAAACTGAATAACGCCCTTTCTATCGTTCCCTGCAAAAACGACTACGGCTAACACATGTTCACCGTAAACTTGTTGCATGCTTCAGGAAAATAAATCTTAGTAAAATAGCTAAGCGGTCGACAGGCATATAAAATTGCAGATGTAATGATTATGTTGTAAATTATTGTACAAAAATATACTTGGGATTATTGTATTACGTTTTCGTAACTTAAAAAAAATTGTGAAATTCGACAACGTAATTGTGCATATGTAAATATTCAAATTGCAGCAGCCGGGAGACCTTGAAATTATATTTTATTTCAGCATCGTTTAGTGCGTCCAAAATCTTTTTAGATGTTTTTAATACTGTACAAGCAGTTTAAAGTTGTTTTATTTCCTCAATATTCATAATTGTGAAAAGCGATCCGTTGTTAGCACCCATCGCGTCTCCTAACCAGCTATCTGCAATAGACGGCCACTTGGTAGCTCCAATGGCTGTGACTTTGAATCTTTTCGTGTGACGTCACTTGAGACTAGGCCCCAACGCAGTCACTGGTCATGTGCTAGTAAAGAACCAATTGGAGCGCGCAATCTGAAGGCGTTTCAAAACGAACATTGAAACAGCAGTTTATTCGAGGAATACAGGCAGTGACGTAGAAGTAGATGACAACGTTCAAAGCGGACAAGGATATCCAGCTTTCACACGCGACCAAGATGGCAGCCGTGCTTTGTTGAGGAATTATGACAGCTTGAACCAAGCCCTATTTTAAACAAACAAAAGCAATTTCATGTAATTTCGATGACACTGCCAACAAAAACATCAATTAAGGTAATGAAAGATGATATTGAATTAAGTAAACCCAAAACATGTGTTCCAAAATACCTAATTCAATTTGAATTATACCTCCGTTGTACTCAATTGGAAGTTTTACTTTGCAATAGGGCTTTGAATTGAGGGGATGATGTATCGTTCGTAGGGCATTTTAGATAAGGTTTTGAAGTGACGATGTATCGCCATATGTACCCAAAAGGGGTTCAGTGGCAACCGAGAGCTAAAAACTTGAACAGCAGTTAGCAATGATGGTGCCTTGGGAAAGTGCAACGTTCTGCTGAACACTTGTTGCCTCTGACTACTTGTCTGGTAGTGAAAATAAAAAGAACTTGTCTTGTGGTATTATGCTTATGCTTAATTAAAATATCTCACCTAGCTTGTGAGGCTGTGTGTAATAATGGGCCATTTTGCAATTATACGTGTTACACAATATTTTAAGTAATATAAATCGCTATTTTAGAATTCTTACTACAAATTCCTGTTACATAAAGTGTTATTATAGCCAAAAATGCTGCTTTAGGCCATTTTCACAGCTTTTTTTTCTTTTAAAGTTTATTTTGAGCTCTAATTTGCTTTATATTTTAGGTAATTATTTTTTACTAGCCAAAGTCCGTGCTTCACACGGTGTGGGATTACTTATGCAAATATAGTGTGTGCAGCTTTTATGTATCTCCATTTTACATTTCCCTCCATAAATGTAATTGTGGCATGTCCAACACGTTTTTGCACACATTTCACACTGACCGACGCCCAAGTAGCATTGATGCACCGTTTGCAACACTTATATGGTTTGGTGTCTTGTGTATGTCCATACTCTGCCAAATTATGTTTTTTCAGTCATGGTTTTGTGCATATTTCACATTGGTTCGTTCCTGCGTATCTGGTCCACGTAGTTAGCCGCAACCTGGGATCAGCTGGCGTGTTTCATGTTGTGTGGCCTGGTCATTGCGGCGTGTAATGTGTTGATAATACAGTAACAGACAGAAAAACAAATAGAGTTGAGCTACCGGGGGTATGCAGGGAATTATGGCTAGGGAGAGGAAGAGCCATTGCCCGAGGTGGCTTAGAAACGCCGATTTTTGTTTGCTTCCAACACTCCGTGCATCTTCCTATTCTTGGCACCATTACCAAGAATTTACAGGGTTGGGGAGGAGAATTTGTGACAGAAACCCCTGAGATTCATTCCTATTAGGTCTGTCTAAGTTTATGGAGTGTACCACGAGTTTTATTTGGGTTTCTACTAGGGATCGACCAATACAGAAAAATACCGATCCAATCCGACACCGATTTTTTCGCCCCAGTCCGATCCGATACCGTGAGTCAGAAAGTCAAACTCGTATTTCATCCTTCGTAAAATGTATGCAAGAAAACGTAAATTTCAATTTTTTTTTATATCAGTGGTGTCAGATCCACAGGTGTACCTTCGACGATAAGACACTGCAGATAGGCCTAATCGCAAGAAGTCGCCCTGAATCTGACAATGCACGCGCGTTGAATTCACTAAGAGGCTGTGCAGATGACTTCATGGGATACAAGCAATGCTATGCAGGAAAGGTTTCTCTTAAGCCTTTCGCGCACGGAAGTTGGTCGTATCGGCTAAACTATCGGTAAATAAATAGCGATACAGACCCGATACCGATACACAAAAAATAGCCGATTATATCTGTAAATCTGATACAGATATTAATATCTGTCTATCCCTAGTTTCTACTCAATTTTCACCCTAAAACTAAACGAAACTAGCTTCAATGGGGACTTTTTAGAGTTAAAAATTCTCCTTCCCAACCCTGTAAATTCTTGCCGTTACCTATTTGTGGCATCCTGTCCCCTCCCCTCCCCCCCCCCCCCCCTCCCTACCTCAAATAACTACTCCCACCTATTTTTATTTTTGTACTGAATCCCACTGCAAGTCCTGTAGTAGGTTCGCATCTGTATTTATTTGTCCTGCAGTTTAAGTAGGTTAGTGCAAATATACGCAGTGAAGCTGGAATTGTTTTGCTGTCTTTAGCTCGCCTTTTTACGATACAACAAAGTGACAGTTGTGCATGACTTTGTATGTGGAAACAATTCAACTGGGTTCACGAAGTCCGCATTTAGGAAATGATTCCTTTAATCATGTCGGACGCCCAATTTTTTTAATTAAAGACTTCGTGTGATTTTGTTTTAAACGAAAAGCAGAAACCCGGATCGTTTTTATTTTTGTTCTCGACTACGAAACAATTTTCTGCTGGCTATTAATGTTACTTGCCGCACGCTTTGCACGGCAGATAGAGATAGTTCGTGCACCGAAAATGTTGGCTATGCATGCGCCGAAATTGAAGCGCACCTTTAAGACTTATAAAATCTTACTTGTCTTGGAAAAAACGCCAAAATAAATAAACACATTTGAGTCTTTTAAATTACCTATCCGAACGAGGAGAGGTAAACCTATCCGTTTACTACAATCTGAAATTTAACTACACTCATTGCTACAGGAAAGACTCTGGAACTCATGCACTCGCTTGCAGAGCCATCCCCTAAACTTCACTGCATGGCAGTTTTCGCAGTTTGTCGTGTTTGATGATCGCGTACAACTTTGTAATTCACTTTTGTGCTGTATCTTACGCCGTTTAGAAGATAGAATGCAGATGACCTTAAATGCCGTTTTCAAGGTCATTGATAATATCTTCATTGGCTTTGCCATATCTTGACTTACATTAGAAATGTGTGTTCAGAATTAACATAGGACCATTGTAACGGCAGTTATTTGCGTGTGACCAGACTTTTGCCTCACCCTGTATAGTAAGTTCAAGATTTGACGACGAATGCCCTTCCAAAATGGCCAATTCCTTGGCTTTTTTCCTCAAAAGGGCCCTGCGATCCGAATCTGCCCATGTGGCCAAAATGGACGCCAAGGAATTGGCCATTTTGACCGATTGGCCAATCGTTGGCTCCATTGTAGAGCAAATCTCACCACATTTACAGTTCTGAAAATCGCAATATCTGCACTTACGGCACAGATATGAGGGTCCTTTGGATTTAACTGTCTTCCACATTTTCTTTCGCCTTTCCGTGGCCACGATGCCAGTTTGAGGGTTTGTAGATTTATTTATCCATTAGAAATCGTAGCGGTAGCGACTGTCTCCAATCGCGTCCCAAAGGAGCGGTATTAGAAGCGGGAATGGGGCACTGCCTAGCGGCGGTCAAGAGTCTCAGGGAACGCCGTTGCAAGGACCAGGGGTGTAGAATTTCATGTTTTGGACGGGTAGCATTTCCAAATAATTGTAAAGGTACAGGTAAGTATTTTAGGCTAGCAGTACAAATTCAGAGGTGGAATTGTAAGTAGTAGACTGCCCCAGGATGGCAGGTTGATGTGGAAGGTGGTCACGAAGCCTGTGGACAAGCCGCGGTTTTAACAAGAGCGTTAGGAGGAGCGGAGGCAGGTTTGCAGAGAAAACAATCCGGAATTATGTCTTCTACCGTTTTGAGTAGATCTGGTAAGGGGATTTCAGATGGATCATGGTCCCCTGGAACGGGAGCTTCAAAGTGAGGATGTATCGAAAAGAAGTCTCCGGAAAAGGTGGAGCGACGATCCTCTTGATTAAGGGACACAGTCATCTGGGTCATGGACGACAGGATGATCCAATGGTGGATCGGCAAGGGGAATAAAACGCGGAGAGGTTTGCGGAGTGGAAGGACCTGGAGGACCGCGGACATTTAGAGGCTGATGCTGCCAGCCAGTCGTAAAGTGTATTGAGCAGTAGGTCTGGCCGATCGTTTTCACTTTAAGGACCGGAGGGAAGAGTTCATCATTTCATGGACTCGTTCCCTGGACAGCTCATCCGTAGGAGGCTCCACAGAGAGGGATGGTGCCGGATTAGTCGAGGATCATGAGAGGTCTAAAGGACCACAGGGCGGCCGGGATTGCTTTTGTTTGTCCGATAGGCGTCGAGCCTTTACTTGAAACTTCAGCCGGACATAAGCCTCCTTTGGCATGAAGGAGGTCCGCTTGAAGAGAGGAAAGACTGGACGGAGCAGAAGCTTGTCCGCAAGGAATGGGAGACGTAGTGGCTGTAGTGAGACTGGATCGCCAAAATGTCCAGCAATAAGGACGCTTGTACACAAGGGGAACAAGAGACCGCAGAGGGTACGGTAGAGGCGTTCGACTGCAGAGGACGGCGGACTGGTCGTCCAGGCCGGAGGTGCGCGAGGCATGGCAGAAGGTTGAGAAGCACGTCCGAGGTGGTCGAGGCATATAGAAGATGAAGCAACGAGCGCCACAGCGTTTTACATAAAGGAGGGATGCGCACAATTTTTATCCGTGTACATTTTAACAAGGGAAACTCCAATCATATAGCCCTTTTTTTTTTTTACAGCATACATGAAGTTTTTGTTCACACCCATCATTTCAAAAATTTCAACCATTGTTCTCTGGAAAATTTCAGGTGCAACCGAAATCCCAAAAGGCAATACCGTATTACCGTCCCCAGGGAGTAATAAAAGTACGTTATCATGGAACTTTCATTTAACTGCCAGAATCCATTTTTAGCCATCTCCAAGTGTAAATTTAATAATGCCCCTTTTATGTTTGCAACCTTTACAACTCCAAGAATCACCATACGGTTTACCGTAATTCAGCTTTAACAACTTTTAGCTTAAAATTATCACTTGTTTTACAGACCTCTTTGGTTTTGCTAGCTACACTGGCTAGTACTTAAATGAAACCTAAAAGTAGTATCTTGCAAGCTTCACCACCTGAAACTGGTACATAAGAAATTCTTAGGCTATATTTTACACCTTCGCTAACATGGCAAGGTACTCTTCCCAACTACTGAATTAATTGCTCTGTACACAACGATAATTTAACTTTAGATCATAGCGTCTATCCCCTCGATATGGAGGGGAGCCAAAAGTTTGGTCTGCTAACAATGACCAAAATCCAACAATTAAGAAATAAGGTATTGTTACGTTCAATGCATTGCAATCAACCTTTAATTAATGGTGTCATGTTTAACTGATCCACCTGCAAGCTCCCGACGTATGTTGCTGCTGGTCTCGCTTTCATGGCCAACTAGTTTACCCCTCTTGCTGAATAGACCCCAGTATGCTAATGGAATTTCTTCAAATATGCAAATCGTGGGTTCTGGACTACCACAGGGTTGCAGTCCTTTTCGTTTTTCACCCAATCTTTAGCTGTTGACAGCACTAAAGAAAATCTGCATGTATCTTGACTCAGTGTCTACAAGAACTTATTACTTGCGTACAGCCTCTTATATCGTCAGCCATGTCTGAGAAGAACACGACAATTTTAGAAATAAAATTAGTTTTTACTAGCCTAAAATACTTCCCTTCATTAATTATGCTAAAATCACTATTTTACGCTATCGCTGCTCAAAAACCAGCTAAAAACTCCAAAATACCTTTAATACCTGGTTGAATAAACATTACCTTTTTTATAACATTCTCCTCCTCAAACTGCTGTTCAATCTAGAGAAATCAAATTGAAGATGTCCTTCCGGTTCGCTACCTACTGCGCAACCTCCATCATATAAAAGTCAGAGCGGTATGCTCACCTTTTCGAACCTCTATTGTGCCCAAATGGCAACTATAGGGGAGGAGGGCGGGACCAAGGTAATGTATATTTCAACAGGCAATAGAAACTAAAATCAACTTGTTAATACTGGTATTTTGGAGTTTTTAGTTGCCTTGAAATATTAATTACCTTTTTTATAGCAATCCCATAGACTTTGTCAATGCGGCGGGCGCCATTTAACCTAAGTTTCCTCAGGTAGCGACCGGTTCCCTTCACAGAAACCTAGTATGATAAAGGGGTCAAAGCATACGTCGGGCAGCTACGAATGGCCCGATACGGTATAAGTCCCTCAGCTTGATGGGACATATCCCCAAGATAGTGGGACGTAAAGACTGTTGGGTGTCTCCAGAAGGCAGCTTCCATTATGTCAGTGATGGGAATGGATGGGAATGTTGCTGTAGTGAGCCCAGGACGTGGAGATTGCACGAAGTTCGTGGGCCGTTACTCTGATACCGTCGAGACACAGTTGATGTCAAGTGCTTCGTAGGCTTGTACGATAACACTTTTAACCCAGGTGGCAATCGTGCGTGTCGGAAGTCGTTCCGACCTTGTTACTAAAAGGGAGGAATAATTGGAAGCGTCCTCGGCGTATAGGTTTGGAGGGCTTCAGATAGAAATGAATCACCTGGACTGGACAGAGCTCGTTCCTCTTCCGTCACCTAGGATGGAGATAGGGAAGGAATGATGAAGGAATGGGTTCGTCCGTCAGGTTTCTGAGTCTTGGCACAGAACGATGCTCTTGGAGTTAGTGTGACACCAGCGTAGTCAGGTAGGAAGAAGCAGTCTTTCTATGTGGCAGAAAGGGCCTGTAATTCGCTGCATCAGAGGCCGGCGGCTAGAGCCACTAGGAACACCATTTTCCTTGTAAGGTGGGCGATTCTGGACGAGCTCATGGGTTCGTAGGGTGGTGCCATGAGTGCTGTAAGGACGATGGACAGGTCCCAATCGGGGAATTGCCTAGTAATGCGTAGTCGGTCCAGGTGGCAGGAATGGATTAAGGATGAGATTCTGTAATCTGTGAGGAGGTTGTGTTACCGGCCGCTTAGAAGACAGCATTCACGGCGGAACGGTATACTAAAATTGTGGGGCCCCTGAGTCTGCTGTTGAACAGAGTTGTGAGGAACCGGAAAGGTCTTGCATAGGGGGGTAGATTGGATCAACCTGTTCCGTGATACACCAATGAAGTCATCGCTTCCAGTGACTGTCGTAAATCTTGTTGGTATAGGACCGTACGGCTCGTGATGCGATGCGAGCGGCTTTGTCCTTAAGAATGCCAGATGCTCGGAGGAGCTGGATGATAGTAGCCACCCGTGAAGTCGTAATGCTTGGTGGTTCGGGTGGAGGACCGTTCCTCCGTGTTGGGACAAGAGGTCTGGACTGCTCGGTGGGTGGCGAGGAGTCGATGAGGTGGCTGAGCAGCAGTGGGAACCAGGCTGCTACAGGCCAATTTGGTGCTATTCAGAGGAATCATCCGTGTGAGCAGGCAAGAGGGAGGGGGGGGGAGAGGGAAAGGTGTATGCGTAGAGGTGATCCCAATTCAAGGTTTATGTGTCCACCGCCCAAGCACGAGGATCCGGGAAGGGGCTGACGACTAGGTGAAGTCTGGCATTGTACTTCGTGGCAAAGAGGTCGACTATTGAGCGTTACCAAAGGTGGAACAGAATGGAGCAAGTGGTTGAGTGTAGCGTCCATTCGCTGGTGGGTGGTTCCCGATGAGAGAGGGAATCGGGAATTATGCTCAGCGACCCCGGAATGTGGAGTGGTAGAAGGCAAACACGAAGTTGAATGCATAGTTGAAAAATCTGAGAGGTGACTTGATGGAGGGATAGGGAGTCCGTTCCGCCTCCCTTCCAGAGGTAAGCAACAGCAGTGATGTCTGTGTGTCTGTCACGTGGTCTTGAAAATATTGAAGTCCGAGAAGGACTGCTAACAGTTCTAGGTGATTGATGTGGAACGTCGTTCAAGGTGGCCAATTGCCGGAGATGGTTAGGTAGTCGATATGGGCTCCCCATCCTGACTGGGATGCATCCGTGAAAAGATGGACTTGTGGAAGAGGCTCGTGAAGGCTGCAAAGGAGGGACCAAGAGGTTGAGATGGCAGAGTTAGTGGCAGTTGTGGATTGCCCCAGTGGGCAGAACGGTAATGATGTAATGGTCATGCCATCCACCTGCCGTAAGGAACGAGGATGATTCCAATGGTGGAGGCAAGATCGCGGAAAGTGTGGAGAGGCATGTGCAGGAAGGTGTTGGCGGAATGTAGGCGATTTTCGATGCGTTCCGGGGATGGCATGACTGTCAATTTTTTGAGGTCGAAGAATACTCCTAGGAACACGAAAGATTGAGAGCGCTGGAGACGGGATTTTGAAAGATTTATGGCTAATCCTAGGTGATAAGAAACATGATGTTGCGTAAATTGTTGCAAAGTATAGCTTGGTTGGGATGAGGCAGAACACCTTTGTCGAGGAAGGCATGAATGCAGATGCCTTGTTGGTGAAGATGCGTGGGGCGGCATAAAGTCCAAAGGGTAGGTAGAGGAACTCGAACACAGTTCTGCCTAGCAGAAAATGGAATAGGTGACGGACAGATGCATGAAGCGGAATGTGACGGTATGCGTCCGCAAGATCTAGTGACACTGTCCAATCGTTGGGTTGTAACAATTCTCGAATGGTTTCAGGTTGAAAATGAGGCACGTTCTGGCCGATTTCTTGCTGCATAGAAATATGCTGCTGCAGAAGCCCGGGGTGAACGGGGGTAACAACACGAATTTCTTGCTTTCGAAGGAGGGTCGTTATTTCTGTTCGGAGCGGAACTGGAGCTGGTGCTTCCAGTTCCCAAGGTGGGTCTTGCACATGGGGCTTTTGTAAAAACTTCGGCTTGAAGCCATTTAAAATAATTGAAAGAATCATTGGATCGGAGGTTACCTTCTGCCAGGCTTTGACCGAAGACGTCCCCCTACTTCATGTGGGGGGAGGTGTAATGTCAGTAATTGTCGCGTCCCCTGTTACGGGAACGAGAGGAGGAACATTGTCGTCTGTCTGGAGTGGAAGGGCGTCCCAGGGAACTACTATGTCCCGGTCTCTGGGAACGGGATGGAAACGGTGATGCGGAACGTGGCACCGGAGGTGGAGCAGGGTCTGATGCCTTCCAAACGTCTAAACGTCCTTAGGTTGTTCAGTCTTGGAGGACAGGACGGGACGGGACGTTGTCGGCGATTCTGGTGATTCTTGTTGTAAAGAGGCTTGAGGGACATGTCGAGATGAGGGGCCACTTTAGGAATCAATCCGTGGAACAGCGATTCTGATTCGTGAATGGGCTGATTCCGGAGAAGAAGAGTAGAATCGTGGAGATTAGGTGCAGTGTTGAAAGCTATTTCTTGTAAGAGGAGCGTAGACTTGAAGAGTGCGCGCGTGAACCAGTTCATGGCATGGTAGGTGATAAAGCAACTCTTTCTAAAAACTTGATTGATAAGGAATGCTAGTTGGCGAGTGTCCTCAGGAAGGGGATTGGTGTAGTCTTTCACACAGTGCGATGGCTGCAGTGCTAAGGACAGTCGCTTGGGGCGCGGCACGAAGTCCAAGGCGGAAGATGCGTGTTACATAGGACAAAAACAGGAACCGCAGCTCGTCGAGGAAGATAGAGGGCGGAACCGAAATCTAGCTTGGTATCAGTGGTGAGGAACTCCGACTGAGGGAAGTTTCTTGGATTGGCCGTTCCTTCTCCGATAGGACAGAACAAGTAACTTTCACAGCCCGGACGAGGTGGAGTTGGTTCTTTATCCAATTCAAGAAGCGTTCCGTTACCCAGAAGGATGCCACCGGTCCTGAGTAGCATTGTTGACTGTCCTAGCAACGGTGGCTGGTGTGGGAGTTGGTCATGCAGGCCAAAGCCAAAACCAGTTGCAAGGCCTCGGTTCTTGGAGACTGGATTGGAGGTAGAGGATGGCTTGTATAGGAAGCAGTCCGGAACGATCACCTCGACTGTCTTTAATAATTCTGGAAGTGGGATCTCTGAGGGAACGGAGGGCCAGGTCGATCTGAAAGGGACGGGTCTGGCGAGTAATACGAGTCAAAGTCATTGTCTGCAGGAGGAACGGGTGGGGTTGGTAATGGAGCCGGCGGAACGGAACGTGGAGGCGAAATATCCGGGACAGCAGAGGGACCAGCGTCCTCAGTGGAAGGTCGTTGGCACTTAGGGATAGAAGCAAGCCATGCCGAAGTATAGTCAGAGACTGGGGCTTTCCGTTTAAAGGTCTGAAGGGAACAGTTCATAAGAGTATGCACCTGGGATGAGGTGAGTGACTCGTTGGTCTGCTGATGGTGGAACATCCCGTTACCAAAGGTTGGGAGGAATGTGAAGACAAATCCAAAGGAGTGAGTTGCGGTCCTACGGAGGAGGCCAGGTTGGCAGCACCTCTTGGGGCTTTGAGTTGGAGTTTAGGGCAAGCATACCGTTCCTTTGTTCGAGAGAGTTCCTTGGAAAGGGAACGTAGGTCCCGTACCGGCGGAGGCTGGCTACAGGCCATTGGACGTGTAGCTGCAGTATCGCAGGGTGCTGGAAGAGATGGCTCGGAAAGAAAGGGATTCGCGGAGGAAAGTGATTGTTCCAAAGAATCCTGTTCCGTTGTTAGTTCAAGAATTTCAACATTGTCCGCTACCGGCAAAGCCCGAGGTGGAGATGCGGAACGAGGAGTATGGGATGAGGAACCATCCTTCGGCGTTCCTTTAGCTTGCGGCATAGGAACGGCATTACCAAGGAATGCGGAACATAAAACGAAGTGAACAGCTTGGCGGGGAGAGAAGAAAAGGTGAGCATACCGCTCTGATTTTATATGATGGACCTGCGCAGTAGGCAGCGAACCGGAAGGACATCCTCAATTTAATTTCTCTAGATTGAACAGCATTTTGAGATGGAGAATGCTATAAAAAAGTTAATGGATATTTTCAAGGCAACTAGAAATCCCCGTTTTTAGGTTCTACTCCAACTTTCTCTCCCTTCCCGCCAGAGGCGCTGCTTCTCCTATCCCAGGAGGGTGCCATCTTGTCTGTTCCCGTGAACGCGGGCAAGTTTGTACTGAAGGAAGTATTTTAGGCTAGTAAAAACGAATTTTTACTTCCAAAATTATACCTGCAAATACTCAGTACCTTCCTAAACCACCGAACAGAGCCAACAGAACGCACCACTGTTAGAGACAGATTGGCTCCAAACTTAACGTCGCACGTGCGCAGTAACTTTGCTTCAGCCATTCAGTACCTTCCGAAATCGCAATCACAGCTCAGCAAAATCAACAAGCTCAACAGAGCACTCGTTACGTCATACCTTAAACGTGACCAGACGTGGCTAGTTGACTGGACCAGGCTACGATAATGGAAGTAACCAGGCGCGAGCAATGCAAAATTGCGAACCATCTCAGGGAGGTGGTTGCAGGTGATTGCCAGTGGCGGAGCTTTTGAGCATACACTAGGTACGTAAACAGATTCATTGCTGACGATGGTTGACGTAGGCAAGCCACATCAACACGGCGGTAGGGAATGAGCTGAACTGTCACCAACAGTGGTGCGTTTGGTTTGTTCTGTTCGGTGCGGTGCTTTAGGAAGGTACTGACTTACTTTCATTAATTATGCCGAATTTGGCACAATTCAGGAAGTGGGTTTTTTAACCCACTGAACCCGGGAGAGTGTCTCGGCTAAACATTTAATAAAAGCTAGAAAACTTACCCACCTCAGTGTGTGGTGCTTCTTCTTATCCTCCCTTGACTTTGCACTGGCCATTCCCTCATTCTGGGTGCCCCCAGTCTGCATTTAAAGTGGTGTTTGCACATCACTCTAGAATGAAGGTGTTAGCTTCACCCCACACACACCGGTGAGAAGCTACACACCAACGAAAAGCATCACACCAAGAAAAGCTGTGTAGCTTCTCACCGGTGTGTGGTTTTCCACAGGTGTGTAGCTTTTCACAGGTGTGAGGCGTCTTCCCGGTGTGCCCCTCCCTCTGCGTGTCCCCAGTGTGCACTCAGGACGACCCAGTCGGTTGAGTTTCACCGCCTCTTGTCAGAATGTCTGATGCCTTGTCCTACCCCCACTCCTCGTCAGCATTTTTTAAGTGCTTCTACAGTTGCTGACCCGCCACGACATGACCCTTCACTACTGATTCTGCTCTTGATCCACTCTTTTATCTCTCAGGTAATATCTGATGAAAGTATTACTGTGGTTCCACGAACAGGCTATGACCACCTCATCCAGGAGGCAGCCAGAGCTTGTAGTTCGTGTGCTTTCAATTCTGGTGGTATATCGATGTGATTTGGGCCATTTTCGTAAGCTTGTTTGATAACAGCACACATCCAGTCATCCATCTTCCATTTTGAAAGGTGTTACGCCTTTACTAAGTACTTCGCCACTGGTACTGTCTACACCCCTGAACAGGGCGTGGGTTGGATATATTTATCTATACTGTCTCCTCCTGTCCCTTCTTGCTTGGTCTTCTCTAAATAGAATCTTAAGGTTCTGACCGGGCACTCTAGTCGTTCGTGGTCTCCAGCTTGTACCTTCTTCCCCAATGCCCTAATCTTGACTGTTTCGGTTTGGTCCCCGATTTGCAGTTTTTCGCCGGAAAAGTCAAGTCATTTCCAACCAACCTTTCGAAGCACGTAAGTGTCCATTGTCTCTGGCAAACGGGGCTAGCTCACTATGGCGAGCCGCCGAGGCCAAGGCTACCAGGCACACTGTCCTCTGTGTAAGATGGAGTATGTGCGCCGTCCTTGCTGGTTCGTACTGGGCACCTATTAAACTATGGACTGCTAAAGGCAAGTTCATCTGAGGAATAGTGTCGTCTTCTTCGGTCTCGCCTTCTCAAAGGCTCGATGTAAACTTTGTGATAACTAAATAGCTCACTGTCGTCGAATCCCCTACGCACGTCAGATTCGAATTGATGGCCGATCTATATCCTTAGATGGTGCTCGGGAAAGCTTTAGCTAGAACAACTCCTCAAATTAAGATGTAAGAGATTGTACGCTGGGCCTATAAGGATCGCAATCGTTCCTCAGAATGGATGGGTTTGGGTGCAGAGTTCTCCCTTGGTGTTGCGATATAAGCTTCGGTGTTAGAGGTAGAGGGACCGAATCTTCCTTCGTTACCTCCATCAGCTCCGTGAACCATGGAGCGACCAGAATGAACCTTCCCCTCACTACTCGCGCATTGTTCATGGCTTTTGCCAGGAGGTTGAACAGTGGTTACAGGCATACATTCATGCCATCCCAGCTAACAGACAACACGTCTGTCGCCCATGCCATCGTGTCCGGAAAGGTGAGATGATGCAGGGCAGTTGTATGCTGTGCCGAATTGCAAAAAGATCGATTGAAGGGCATCACCAGCCAAGAAACAGTGCACTGCATACTTGGGGATCCAATCTCCATTCGGTGGTCAGGACCTGGGCTCTCCTGGACAACTCGTCCGCCCAGATTCAGGTTTCCCGCGATGTGGCGAGGGACCGTCGGTATGTTGAACTCTAGGCAAATCTCGAACAACCAGGATGTTTCCACCACAAGCAGCGGTGAATGGGTGCCTCCTCCCCTCTTCACATCAGCCACTGCTGTGGCATTGTCGAACATTATTACAGCCCAGAACTGTAGGGCTTTCAACACCGCCCTCAACTCCAGAATGTTGATGGGGAGAATCCTCTTCCTCCTCCCAAGTGCCCGACATTGCTTCGCTGGCAATATGCGCTCCCCAGCCCGTTAGGGATGCGTCTGTGAAAAGGAGGTGTGCCGGGGCTGGTTCCTGGATCGTGGTACCCCCACTTCCAAGTGTTTCCTGACTGTCCACCATTCGAGGCTGTCCATAGGGAGATCCTGAAGGGAAATGACGTCTTTGCAGCTGATCCTCGGTTGCCATGCCATTTTTCTGAACCAGTGTATTGGTTTTACCGTCCACTGGCCAAGGTTCCTATATCCAATCCAAGGTTCCTATACACGAAGCAAACTCTCTTGAGTACACCGAGGTTTTCTTATCGATATTGACCATCAACGCTGTCGTCTTCGCAATCCGCTCCAGAGCCGGTTTGACCAACATTGTGTTGGTGTTGAAAGCTGCTCCCAGAAACACAAACTCCGCCTCCGGGGAGAGTCAGGACTTCTTTAGGTTCATGCCCAGCCAGAGACGTAGAAAAAGGGATTTGCACAAGTCCGTCTGCCGACTGAGGAGCCGCGTGTCCTTGTTGCGGATCAGCCAGTTGTTCAGGTAAGCGTGCACTTTGATGTTGTGAATGTGCAAGTAGACCAACACGGGCTTCATTATCCGGGTGAACACGAACGGAGCTGTGGCTAACCCGAAAGGCATCGCCGTGAATTGGTACGACTTCCGATTCACCACCAATCGAAAGAAATTATGCACTGACGGGTGGAGGGGAACATGCAAGTATGCGTCTTCCACAGAGATTGAGACAGTAAACTCTTTGCGTTGGAGCGAGCCTCGAGTGAAGTCTATTGACTCCATTTGGGAATGTTCCTTCACTAAGAACTGGTTGAGCATTAGAAGGTTGAAGATGAACCACCTCTTGCAAATGGAGCATCTGTATTTTTTATCAGCCTCTATTTACATGTATAATCTTGAGCCACCTTTCTTTGGTATTACCCTTGCCGGGCTCCAAAATCCCGGAGTGTGTGGGGCCTCCTGTAGTGCTCCTTTCTTGACCAGTAAGTCTACTTCCCGAATCAATTCAGGGGTTCCTGAATCTTCTGCCAGCCAGGCTGACAGGCAGCTTGTAATTGCAGGTCTGAAGACGAAGGGTGGGGTGCAGAACTAATGGGTCCGCTGAGATTCTCTTCCAGTTGATCAGGTGCCTAGACAACCTTTCACCGTCCTACCCAAAGCCAGTCACTGTCTCGGTGGCCGTCTTCCCCTGCCTCGGAAGGAGCCTCTCCGCATGGGAAAGAAGGATGGTCCCGAAAGGGTGTTGGATCCTGTAGCTTGTCATTTGCTTCTAAGGCCCCCTCTGCCTCCATAAGGCTCATTTCACTGTCCTGATGGTGGCTGTAGGAGTTTGGCGTATACCGCCTTTGCTCTTGGTGCCCCACGATTTGCATTCACCATGGTTGGCGGTGGGCACACCTTCGCCTTTAGTTCCGGTGCGAGTTCCAACAATTGGCCATTTAAAGAGTTCCGCTGAGCCCTGCGCTGGATGTAGACGCAATTTTCCGGCCACGTCGGGCGGGATGCTAGTAGCCGATTCCAACAGGGCGTTACGTCTACGAAAAGCATTGTTCATTAGGAGTTGGCACTGCCAATTGAAACTATCCTTATGAAATGATGATGGACGTTTAAGGAGATCATACATTCCCGGATTGTTTGGTTTTCCCTCAATTCCAAGTTAACCTTTAACGCTGCCATCGACAAAGAGCAAATGAGCTCGGCCTGGGAACTAGCTCTCATTCTGGCCCGTAACATGACATCTTCAAACTGATTGGTAGGAATAGCGATGACTGATGACTTCAGGGTGAGTTTAACTCGGTTGTGCACTGTTCGGTAATATATTCTGCATCTGGTAAAGTCCGAAATCTCTTTTATTCAGGGCTCCTTTCCCCATCGGCTTTATAGGCGTCTTCTTCGGGTCATGTGGTGGCAACGGTTTGGATAACGGCAATGGTTGTTCATTTTTCCGAGTAATGGTTTCAACATTAAGAAACTGTCTAAACATCACTGCTGATTGTTTAAGTGCTGGAGGAGGCTTCCGGTTCCTTCGTTTGCAAGGGTGTCCATTGGTAGGTCATACGGATCTTCCGAGCACATAGGTCCTTCCTTGAAAAACCGAATAGGCCGAAGGTGTTTCATTGCAACTTCTGTGAATTTGGTCCACGGGATATATCCCAGGCCTTCATTGAAAGGATCGTCTCCGTTTTCAAACTCCCCGTTTGTCCTTATTGTCAGAAGGGTCCCCACTCATCTTCCGACCTCCTAATCAGTTTCAAGACTTTTCTACTCCCTAAAGCTCTCTCCAACTCTCTTTTTTCACTACAAAGCTTCGAGGCTACCTCTCCTGTCGCTAGGCTGCGATTTGTAGACGTGTGACATAGCGGCGACTGACCTGCGATACGTGGCGAGTCTTTCAGCAACCGGTCTGTTGCATGCAACTCGTCATTTGGCGACAGCGACAGATGAGCTGACGACTCGAAATGCACGCGAGACAAATTTTCGCTCATTGGAGTCTCCAAAAACGAACTCGTCATGTCCAGCAGTTTTGTGAATTTGTCCTCAGTGGACTTCACAGAATCTGCCTGGTTAAGAGCTTTAAACCTTTTGATTGATCACCTTTCGATCCGCCTTTCCCAGCACCGGGAACGGACGATCGACTGCTCTTATTACTTGCGCTTTCACCTGATGGTCTTACCTTCCCTGCCGTTTCTCCTCGTTTTTCTTGGCTGTGCGTTGGGTTGTTACTCTCTTTAGACTTCCTCGAACCCTTTACTAGTTCGCTCCTACCTCCAGACTTAGTGTGCGACACATCCTTCGACTTTGGTTTTACCCGTCCAAACTCCGGCGACTGCATTAACACTGGCGACTGACCAAAGGGTGGGGCTACTAACGGAGCCGTTGTCTTGGCCGGGACCGCAGCTAACCCCAAAGTGGAAAGAACGTGCTGGTGAATAGAATCGGCTTTTCATCCCTCGGTCACCTCTTCCGTGACCTTTGCCATTAAGGGCCTAACAAAGTGGATCATTTCTGCCATAAACTGTCCAAATTTTTTATCAATACGCAAACTTCTCCGTGATCAGATTTTCCATCCCCGGTCGCCTTCTCATCAAAAAACATGTTGGCTGTAGCTTGCATTGAAGCCAATAACGATGCTTCGGAGAATTTGAAGACTTCTTGTTTGTCTCCCTCACACCCGGCGACTCTTGTAGCGTCGTATCTTCCAGCACTACCACATTCTCCTCGATAACGGCAAACTAGTTCACGCCACCTTGTCTTGTCTTGCCTTGATTAGCAAACACATATGGCATCTCCGGGTCCTTGTTCACAGCTGCAAACTGATCGTCCACCAACGGTCGCTTTCCTTCTCTGGCACGTTATCGGCCCTCTGATCCGATCGTTTCGATGTCAAAAAAGATGTTCTTCACCATTGATCTGTGGTGGAGATCACACAACTCACCAACACGATCGGCACAGTGGATGAAAATCCCGGAACTGTTTCTTGCTTTTACACTTGATCAAAAAGTTTTGATTTCAGTCTGTCAAGAAGCAGAGCTTCAGCTTCTTTCACTGTGGCCATTTCTGATTATAATCGAGCGGAAAATACTTCAAACTTCAAAAAACGAGCGAGCGATGCAAAACACGACCTTCCATGATGCATGCTCAAAATGTGATGACGGGAACAGACAAAATGGCGCCATCCTGGGATAGAATCAGCGCCCCTGGCAGGAAGCTTGAGTAGAACCTAAAAATGGGAATTTTTAGCTGGGTTTTGAGCAGCGATAAGTAAATGGTGATTTTAGCATAATTAATGAAGGTAAGTATTTGCAGGAGTAAGACGATCCAGTTTCAGTTAACTACAAAGTAGGAAAAGAAACCTTTCCCAGAGTGTCCGAGAACGAGATTGTTGAGAGTTGTTCTCAATAATAACAATCTAAACTGGGACACGCGTAGTGATCATGCAGACCACGCTGTCAAACAAACGTTTTTTAGTAGGATTCTTTGCGATTTTACAGTTTCTATTGAACTGCTTGCAAACAAAGCTATCGCCCAATCTTTGCTGGAATAATACGCTAATGCAGTGAGGGATCATATCTTGCCTTCCAGACCAACCGACTTGAGGCAGTTCAAACCAAACCATCAGTTTCATTGAAAGCAATGAAAGTATACACGCCAACTGGCTAATTATGCAAGAAGTTCAAAGAACATAGAAAAGTAGGTAGGCTTTCCCGTCTTCACAAAATTGATAATTGTATTTTACATTCGCTGTGCATTTATTGTTTTAAGCCTTTAAAGTGGCACTATCACAGACTGAAAAGCAAGCAAAAATACCATGGCGCCATCTAGCGGTAGTCTCATTGTTTACCTTCGTAGCTTGCTCCCAGGTACACGAGGCCGGACCAAATGTTCACACAATAATTGAAGAGGTCATGGCTTGTTTGTTTTGTTAAAAGAAATGCCGTTGTTTATTCCTTCGCTTGGTGCAAGCAGGTGCTAGATACAGGCCTTCCACTGAACTTTCGAAAAAGAAAAAAAATGGGACACAGGGACAACAATAATAGCAATAAGTTACAGTCGGATGCACGTCTTGCTTATATAGTTGCTTTGGTGCACTGAATTTTTCAGCCCCATCTTTCTTTAATACGAGGTTTTAACCTCTAAAAATAGTTTTTACTTAGCCTAAAATACTTACGTGTATTTTATATATGCTTTACAATATTGGAAATGCTACCCGTCCCAAAACATGAATTTAATGCAGTCTGGGTCCTTGCAACGGCGCTCCCCGGGGCCCATGTCCACCGCTTGGTGGCGCCCCATTCCCGCTTCACACAGTTTGTCTCCCCGTAAACGGTTCGACGCGGGAGGAGGGTGGGTTCCCACCGGTAAGTATTTTAGGCTAAGTAAAAACTATTTTTAGAGGTTAAAACCTCGTTTTTACTACTAGCCTAAAATACTTACCTGTATATTATATATGCTGACTTTCTCCTACTTGAACGAAGGCGTCGAACCCGTGCCGTTGCAAGTCCCTAGTAGCTCTACAAAATCAAGCTGTCTAGCAGGTCTACCATCGAGCACTTTATATGCATACATAGATTTACGAGTCTGAACCCCTTACCTCACTTCCTCTTTACCAGCTTACCAGCTGTCATGAACCTGATGTCTCTGCGGGTTGCCGTCGACATCACTACTCCCCTCAAGTAATGGGCCACGAAAGTGTTTCGTCCCTTCCATCTAGCAGCGTCGAGATTTCGCCCAACGGTGTCCCTGCTGCGAAGGCCCATGATGTCGCCATCGCTCTGACCTCGTGGGCATTGGTCCTGCTTCTGCTTGTGGCCGGTCTCCCGTCATGTTGTTGGCTCTCTTCGATTACTCTGCAAATCCACCTAGCGACTGTGGATGACGTCGCCGGTTCCCTTGTGAGTTCCTCACCCCCAGCTGACAACTTCTCGAATAGTGGGGTCCATCCCCTGTTATTCAGAAGCCCTTTCTCCTCCACCACTGGCTTAGTCCTGGCAAGGGAGAACTTCAACGCCCTGACCGGGCAATGAAGGTCATCCGGGCATCCAGTCTCCAATAGAGGTGCCAACGCGCTTATAACCAATGGCGTCGGTGCTTCCTCAGGTGTTGAATTCTTTGCTCGGAATTCTGTGTGTGTAAGGAGCGTGATTCGAGTCCAATTTGGTGACGCACGCAAGAAATCTCGGTCCCTGGCCAACGCCCTGCCTAGCCGCCGATGCCAGTGCTAGAAGAAACACAGCTTTCCTGGAGAGATGCTCCCAAGACAGGGGTTCGTAAGGGCCCCAGCGAGGTTGTGGAGCACCTCCGTGAGGTCCCAACTCGGGTAGAGCTTCCTAGTCCTTGGCCGGAGCACACCGAAGGATTGAATGATCCTAGCCACGCGTGCACTTTCCGTCATGTCGCTTTTCCCTGCCAGCGCCAGAACAGAGTTAATGGCTGCCCTATATCCCTTGATGGTGCTAGGAGCCAGTCCCTGAGCAAACAAAGAGTTCAGGAACTCACATACTTGTTGAGGCGACAGATCCAAACTTCTCACTTGATGGGATTTACACCAGTCAACCCATCCCCGCCATTTACCCTCGTAGATAGTTTTGGAGGATTCACGAATGTTTTCCACCATAACTTCCGCCGTGCTTTGTGAAAACCCACTCGACGTCAGCATACTCTTCACAACCTCCACGCGTGAAGGTGTAGGATTGTCGGATTGTGGTGCAGCGTTGTCCCTGCGTGGTGCGATAGAATGTCTGCTCGTCGAGGTAGCTTGATCGGGTCTCTCTTCTTTATTTTCCATAGTTCCACGAACCACGGGGATGCCTCCCACCACGGGGCTATGAGAATGAAAGACCCCGTCGACTCTTTCACCATGGTCAATACTTTCTGGATCAGTCTGAAGGGTGGAAACAGATACCCGAACACATTGTTCCACGCCAAACTCAGCCCATCCGTCGCCATCGCCTGACTGTCCGGATACGGGGAGGCAAAGAGTGGGAGCTGTGTATTTGCCCTTGTCGCAAAGAAATCCACTGTCGGCGTTCCCCACTCTTGAAATATCTGATGGCATACCTCTCGGTGGAGGCGCCATTCCGTCGTGGGTACCCTGCCTACCCTGGATAGCTCGTCTGCCAGCACCTTCATGCTGCCCGCGATATGTCGTGGGGCCAACATGGTGTTGAACTCCTCGCAGAGCGTGAAGATCCTGTGCACCTCCACAAAAAGTGATTCCGACTTCGTCCCACCTCCCCTCCGTAGGTAGGACACCGCCGCTGTGTTGTCCGACAGGACTGTCACAGAAGAATCCCGCAGTCTGTGTGCCCACACTAGTAGACTGTTCCACACGGCACGTAGCTCCAGCACATTGATGTGTAGGTTGCACTCCTCTGTTAACCACAGGCCAGCCGCCTGTTCTTCCCCCACCCCGAGGAGAATCGTCCGTGATCAGAAGCCAGTCCGACGCTGGCACCCCTTCCTGTAGGTTGCAGGTCTCCGTCCACCATGCTATCGCCTCTACAGGAGCTCTGTCTAGGCAAATGAGGTCCTCCCACGAGACCCTCGGTGCCCATTCCAATTTTCGCAGCCAGTGCAGTGGGCGCAGTCTCCAAGAACCTCTTGGGACTAGAGACGCGCACGAGTCCATTCTGCCAATCGTCCTGGACAACTCACGCGCGGAAATCTGCCTTAGCTGCAGGAGTTTCTCCACTGCTTCCGCCACCTGGTGTACCCTGTCCTCGGACGGTCGGATGGAAAAATTCCTCGTGTCGAACCAAGCTCCCAGGAACTCGAAGCACTGTTCCGGGACCAGGCAGGATTTCTTCACGTTCACACCCAGGCCTAACATCGTCATAAGTCGCACACACCTTGTCGTGTCCCGGGACAACGCGACTGCGTCCTGGTTCCTCAGGCACCAGTCGTCCAGGTATGCATGAGCGTAGATCAATGCCCGATGAAGCACCGCGAGCACTGGCTTCATCAGCACTGAAAAAACGTGAGGGGCTGAGCACAAGCCGAAGGGAAGGACTACAAATTGGTAGACCTTCCCCTGGCACACTAAACGGAACAGGTGATGAACACTCTTGTGTAGCGGCACATGCAGATAGGCGTCCTCTAAATCGATTGATGTCGAGAAGTCCCCCGGCTGAAACGCCTCCCTGATGGACTCCGTCTTCATCTTGAAATGTTCTGTCGTGATGAACCTGTTGAGGTGGCGCAGGTTGAAAATTAACCCCCCCCCCCCCCCCCTCTTCGGGATCAGCCTGGCCGGGCTGAAGAACCCCAGGGTGTCCCTCGGAGCCTCCACCAATGCTCCTTTCTCCACAAGCGACATCACTTCCGCCACTAATTCCGGAGGCTCGTCCCTCCGAAGCAACCAGTGCGGTGGGTCTCTTCTTAGTGTTGGCACCGAAGTAAAGTTTGGGATATAGCCCCACTTTACGACGGCCACCACAAACAGGTCCGTCGTGATGCGCTCCCATGCGTCGCAATGGCGCGATATCCTGCCCCCTACCCATCCCCGTGGGGGTGGGGGGGGGGGGGGGGCGGGGGGATCGCACCAGAACCGTGTCAATGTCTCGAAGTTGGGGGCCTACGACCTCCCCCGCGGTTTCGGGGGGAAGACACCCCTCCCTGTGTGTCCTCGGCCCCTAGGTGGCTTACCAGTCCCAGTCTGGCTTTGCGCTTGTCCGCCTGCGCTCTGACCCATCTTCGATTGACCCTGGGCTCCAGAGTGGTGGGGGTCCCGAAAAGGCAGCCTGTTTCCTCCCGCGCCTCTGTGGGCCGTTCTACCCGTACCTTGGGTTACAGGTGCCTTGATCTTATCTCTTAGTTCCGGAGCCACTGTGAGGAGTTGCCCGTTGAAAAGCCAATGGGACCTATGTATCGGGAGCAACCGTAAGTCCTTGAGCGCATCCTTACATACACCCGCCGGAGCACTTGCAAGATAGCCATCCCTCCTATGGAGCACCGAGTTGAACAGTGCCCGAGTTCCCCAGTTAATGGCGTCCGTGTGGAACTCGGAGCCCTTACGCAAAAGCTTAATCGCCGCGTCGATGGTCCCCAAGTCTCTGTCGTCGGGGTCCGATGCGAGGTACTCCTTCACCTTGGCTCGCTGCCGTGTAGGCCATGTCCGACGTGGAGTTCGCGCGCAGACTCGCCCGAAGCACCTTTTCATCATCTTAGAATTATGCGGGCGCCACACGAATCCACTGTGGGCGCTGTAGGTTCGAGCCCATGTCCATCCTCGCTTCCGCCGCCACGTATTCGGTCTCCTCGTACGTGCGGTAGCGTGTCGCCTTTGGTGCACCCGCGTTCCCCGCCGAGAAAAAGAAGGTCCCCTTTGTCAAATCCGGTGGAGGGGGTGGGTTAACAGCCGATAATGTGCCCGTAATGTGCCCCCGTTCACGAGCAATTGGCGAAACAGTACTTGGGATTGTGGAAGATTGTTCTGTTTAACAGTTCTGTTCATGTTCGCGAACGACATCGCCGGTGGTTCCCCTTCTGCTACGACAGGGACCACCACCCGGGGGCAGAAAAGGCTTGGTAAGGATCCATAAACTTCCTCCACCAGCCACTTCCACTCTATTGCTTCTTGAACGTTGGTTGTACCGTCCGCACTGGGGTCCAGATCTCCGTTCGGATTTTGGTTGTCATCGTGGAGTGTAGGCACAGAGGCGAGCGGCACGTGGAACACCGTCCCCTCCCCCTCCCTGGGGGTCTTGGTCGTCAGGCAGTACCACAACGCCTGTACTCTCATTCGCCGAGCTCTCCGTTGTACTTTACTGCCTCGTGTCGTTACCCTGTGGCGCCGCCGGTGATGAAATTGTGTGATGAGGGGGGGGGCCATCACGTGCATATTCCACCCGGTACCGGGCTGTGGTGTCCTCCGACTCCTTACGTGCTGTGGTGTCGATGTGTGTCCCTGACCCACCTGTCCGCTACAGCCTGTGTACCCAGGCCAGGACCACTGTCCGCCGTGATGCGACCAACGACCGTCCCACTGTGTACAATAGTCCGCATAGGTGTAGTTCTCCGCCGTGTCCCGGACCGCCTCTGTCGGTTGGCCCTGTCCGTAACACGCTTCCGCTGTCCCGGACTGGGAGCGGGTCCAAGGCGGCACGCCACCCTGTCCCCTCGTGTCCGCCCGTCCTTGCGGGTCGGCTCTATCAGGTTCCATCCCAGAGCTTGTCCGGGACGGTCCCAGCGGCATTTGGGAGGGGGACCGCGGGGCGTTGCCCACGGCCTCCGCACCCATGCCGAATACTGTATCCAACAATCTCCTCCTTTTCGGTGATAAGTCATCCGCATCACAACCAACACTTAACGTTGTCCCGTGTCCGTGGTGGTGATCCCGGCGGCGTGAACGAACGTTGGCGGACCCTGGACTGCCCG
The DNA here is from genome assembly GCA_023313725.1 of Lithobius niger. Classification (NCBI taxonomy): domain Eukaryota; kingdom Metazoa; phylum Arthropoda; class Chilopoda; order Lithobiomorpha; family Lithobiidae; genus Lithobius; species Lithobius niger. The sequence continues at coordinate 20,553 of JAHWFP010140130.1, read as the reverse complement.
CCCGTGCCCATGGTAGCTCCCACCGACAACTTTGGCGACTCCTTCGTCCCAAAATAACTTTCAAAAGTTTCCAAGATACCTTTTTGGGTTTCGAGAGCACGTCGGCGTTCGATCTCCTCCGACTCCTTCTTACGTGTTGTTTCCAGCGCCGCCTATCTGCTCGGACACCATACGTGCCACCATGTTAGCCAAGCTCACTTTTAGTCCGGCCGCGTCGCCTGTCCCGGGCAGCTGCCAAACAAAGGACGCGTCCGCGACCTGTCCGACGGCCGTTACCGCTTCGTTCACGTTTTCCGAAGCACAAGAATCGACTTCATTCACCAAAAATTGATCTGGATCGATAAGTGCACGATTGTTCGCCGCCTGTTTTGCTAACTCACGTTCCCTTCGTCGCAAATCCTGCCGACGGTCTGAATCGGCCCATGTTGCCTCAATGGCCGCCACGATCTTCGGGTCCGTTGCACCATTCAGCACATTTGAAGGAATTAAAGTTACAAACTCTGCATCTGCGACACCGTGGGTGGGGATCACGATGATAAAGCTTGTTAGAACATTTACCCAACGCATTTCCTGGGCAGATCGCCCGTTTTTTGGGGTTATTGACGACTTCCATGTTACAGAAAACTTAGTAGCTGCGACCGATCTCGATCGCGTCCCAAACAAACTGTGTGGAGAAGCGGGAATGGGCCCTGGGGAGCGCCGTTGCAAGGACCCAGAGTGCATTAAATTCATGTTTGGGACGGGTAGCATTTCCAATATTGTAAAGCATATATAAAATACAGGTAAGTATTTTAGGCTAGTAGTAAAAACAGTCTTTTACAGTTCTCCTCAGTTCGATGGAGCTTGTGTAATACGCACCCTGGTGTCATCAGCACATTTTTGAGCGCGATTTCCCGTTTAGCATCAGCGTTCCCATGAGCTGTGAGGCCACATTTTACAACTTTTGCTAAGTGAGGTTACTTCTTCATACGGCTCCTTCAGTTGAAATATTTTTTTCCCCCAGTAAGAGTTAATTCTTCAGAGTCCAACTTTGCTACGTTTTTCAAGTCATCAGAAATATCAGAATCAACTGGGTAACATTTTAATTCAAGTCGTTTTATGTGGCCGCAAGGGATGCCTCATCATTGTTTTAAGTGCTTGTTGCAAAGATTTTTCCTTCTTTGCAATCCATGAATGCACTAAGGGTTCTTTGAAACTGGATTCTTTAAACGCAATATTTTTCCGTTTCTTGTACGCTACCGTGAAGAGGTTGCATTTGCAGTATTCGTACGTTATATGCAGTCAAATGGTCCCAAGATGCACTAATTTTTTTGAAAGTGGTGTCTCTTGTTTTGGAACTAATTCCCAGTTTTCGTTTGGCAAGTGATTTTCTTTGCTTACATTTATTGCCAGGAGAGAACTGCCTGTGACACTAATACGAGATCATTTAGTTTGTGTATAAAGTATGTGCACCAAAGTAATTGAATGAGGAAGTCGCACATTTTAAGCAGGTACAAGCACCGTCTCTTTCCTGCTTTTTAGTAGTTCTACTCAAATTAAATATGTTTGGGTGTTGCTTTTTTGCTGTCGACTCCTTCGATTTTTTGGAATGGACATTTGATTTTGGGCTGATGCCAATGCTGCAACATCAAGTGCTATTGCTTTACTCGTGGTCTTTTTTTTGCAACACCTCTCACCAGTCCTGCACAGAGAAACTGCTTTTTTAAATCAAAATCCTGCCTCAACATTTGAAATTTAGCATAATAGCAGCGATTATGATGAGTCAACAGATAACACCGAACACATATTTTACGCTCCAGTCTCAAAACAGAAAAAAGTTCACAATTTCCGCAAATTTTCGGCAGCTTTGAAAAAAGTTCCTCCTGCTGTTTCTTCAGGGGAAGAAGAGGAATTTACACTAGCTACTTCTTCAGGGGAAGAAAATTTATACTAGCTACATCTCGCTTACTGTCCAGTGTTGATTTGAACTAAGCACGTGCTTAATTCAAATCGCCGCTAGCCAGTGCAGTGAGTTGTAACTAGTGTAAATTCTTTTTTTAACGCCTGAAGACAGTAGGAAGAAATTCAAGAACATTTTTTCAAAGCTGTCGAAAATTTGCGGAAATTGTGAACTGGTTTTCGTGGTTTTGAGGCTGGAGCACAAAATAAGTGGTCTGTTAGGTGCACCCCCACAGGCACTGACGGAAGGAATCTCTCGCACTATGTGATCACGAATCAATTGATCAACATTGCAGTTCTCGGCAAGTAATTTTAACTCTTGCGCAAACAGTTCTGTGCATCTATATGCACTGTGCAATCTAACAGATAATTCGTAGCAAACAAGTTTTTGTACGCCTTGTAATGTTCATCGAACTTTGCCAATATTCGAGCAAGTGTTCGTGAATCGCCACTCTGAGCTACGATGAACAGAAAAGTCGAATACAGATCGTTACCATGTTGTTCGAGCGTGTGCAGTTCAAATACTCTGTTTAACTGGTATACAATCGAAACTTAACGCATCAAACTAATTCCCCTGGCACACTTCCTTCTATAAATGAGCTTCATGCTTCCAACATAAAGGCATCCGTCTTGGTTTTCAAGGCTAGTGACGCTGCTGGAGTCATTGAACTCACTAGATCTGTCTGACACCATGCAACATATTTGTGCGGACATCTTAATGTGTTTTACACTTAATATACGCATATAAATGAAGGACACATCTTACACTGCATTACCATAAATATAGGCATAAAAATGTAGGACAGGTCTTATACGGCATTCCCTTAACTTGGGAGGCCATTATTACTCGTCCGGACATGCTCATTACACAAGCAGCCAAGGCCTGCATTGGTGATGGGACCTATCCACAAGCAGTCACTGATCACTAAATATGCAACACTCACGTCGTGAGGAGCGCCAGCCCAGTGCGTCGAGAAGTAGCACAAAATTGAAAATTTGGTTACGGACAGAAAGAGCCAATTTAGGGGAAAATAGCGAAAGTAAAGGTGAACGTTTTGAATTAAAGTAAAAACTGTCTTTTTTTCCGGGTGGCAAACTGTCAATTTTAGTCCCCCCCACATGACAGGAATTGGTCCTACTTGTAAACTAAAACGATACAAAAAAGAAATTATTAAAAAAGAATGAACTACAACAAACAAGTAAACATTTTTACACCCTCTGTCTTCCCTTCGGGGCAGTGGCCACTGGATTAGCGTTACAAGCAAAATCATACTAATTTTTTGATGCTACAATTGTTAGCGAGCAGTTTAACTAGCTACACATTTTACCAAGATGTCATGTTGGGCCTATTGTGGTGAATGAGAATTTTGTGTCTTTATACAAACAGGCTCACAATTGTTGAATGGACAGAGTGATGAGGAAAACCGCAATTTACAGCATCGAAATGCACATTTTTTTCAGCTTTTCTTCTGGCCAAACTGCTTGCACTTAACAGTACCGTTCCAATCCAAGGAAAGTGTCCCTAACATTAGAAATCCATTCGGCTCCATGGCAACACCAGTGCAACGTTGCTGCGGTATTCAGTACCTGTTAGTGCGTATTAGACCAAACTGGGCGACGTGAATTATTGTTACCGTTTATTGCTTCTCCGTGCTGTCTTGTTATCCACGAATTCTCCCAGCTGAGAAACAGGTTTCTTGTCTAGGGATACTTTTCAATTAAGACATGGGCGCCACCACTGCCACTAATTACAGATTTATCTACCTCGCACACAACAGATTCATTTACTAATGCAGTTTTATCGACAATAACATCGATTACATTATTTCACGTGTCACTCGGCGAGCTAAATTTGGTTCAGTTTGCTACCGAAAGCTGTTATCTTGAGGTAATGAACAATAATGAAGAATGGATGGAGCGATCGCGGTCATGTTGCAGCCTCTCGGAGCGGCAAATGGACAACGCACGGAGCGAAAGTCTCGCGGGCATGAAAAGCAACTTCAAAATAATTATCCAATCAGTAAAATAAACCGTGGAAAACCTGCATTAAATCAACAGGAACTCTACCATCACATTCACAAGAACTTTTTCCTCTCACGTTGAAGTTTCAGGAAAACTACGTGCATGTTTGTAAAATTAACAAAAAATAAAAAGAAACACCACTGTTAACTAGAATAATTTAATTTCATGGTAGAAAAGGGAGAATGCGTGCATCATGAATACAATTTCCACAGAGTTCAGGACTGGTTCGTGTGCGTGGGCAGGTTCATGCAAAGGAGTCCCAAGTCGCACTTGTTTGTTCACTGTTACAGCCTTCTCCATTCAAACTACCATTTCACAATAGTTGTAGAAAATAATGTTGTGCGAGGTTCCACTAGAAAATTGGGGGAGGGGAGGGAGATGTGCATGAATTCAATGGTAGATTTGCCGAACTGTTCGGTGTATTAGGAGGGGATAGGGTTTTTTTTTTTTTATCACTTTGAATTGAGGTAGATATGTAACCAACATTTCTATTGTTACCAAATGCAAACGTCATCAAAGTAGCTCAGTTTGAATAAGGGCTGGAAAAGAGGTATATACAGAATTGGTGATGATAAACATAGGCCCACAATCCCACACAACACACCAGTGATTTAACTCTCTTTGCATGGGATGCTTACAGCCTGATGGATTGAAGGTGAATGCATTCTAGGCAGGCTGGCTGGCTTGGTCCCCGTTTCTCTAGGTTTCCTCACATTGAATAAACTACTTGAGTAACATTTTTATCACTACCTGGGTGTAATACAGTAATAATTAAAGGAACAAAGGCTAAATTATCTGAACTACAGTCTGTTATGGAGTTTCTGAAGGAAAAAAAATGCTAACCATTAGAAAATGCAAGAACGTCAGTGTAACTCCCAGCGCCTGGTGCAACGTTTCCTTAACACTGTAGCTAAAACTGTTACTTAAAAACTCAAAACTGATGAAATACATTAGGACAATACAGAGGCTATCTAATGTTTTCTCAACGTTTAGTGAAAGCTTTAGTCAGTTTCACGACAGTTGTACATAGTAGAACTTGGCTAAGTTCAACATCTGGCAATTAGCATTAAGACCTAAACAAATACAATAACTTTTTATTAAATCTTTTTGGCTTAGTTTTTAACAGAAGACTTAACGGTCAAATTTAATATTTACGTATAATGCAACTGTTATGAAACTGACACACATATGGGCAAGACTTATTACTAATATTGTAATCATTCCATTTTGCCATACCAGCAAGCTCAAGATAAAGGGTTCAAACCTGTATTAAACACCAGCAAAAAACTAAAACCAACAAAATTAAAACGATTACAAGATTGGTTATGGACACTATATTTTGTATTTTTGCCGTTGGGGCAACAAACAATGTACACTTATTATTTATTTATTATTATTATTATTATATAGAAACTGGTAGCAGTTAATCTAACATGCACTTCAGTTGCGAAGTTATTCTTTCAGTACCTCCTCCTCTATTGAGCCAAGCCTCGGAATTACCACACGGGAACAACCATTATGGACTTGCTCTTGGGCTTTTTGTTATTTAAAGTCTATTGGTCATACGGATAAATATCTTAAGAACCTAACTTCTTAATGAGGTAGTAGGATCCAACAGGATGTGGACACATTCCACAAAGTTGTAGCGCCTGTTTTGACACCACACAATAAAAATCTTAATGTTTACCACAAGATTCAAAACATAAGACAATTAAAAAAAAAACCAGTTAACTACTGTAAAAGTAATTAAAATTCTTTCAATTTCCAACATAAAGAATAACATAATGTAACAATTCAGAGGAAGTGCTCTTAGGAAAAAAAAATTCAACTTCACATTTACACGTGTCGTCAACGGGTCACATTTGGATGACTTTTGGACCACACTTATTTTAATTAATGCATTTATAATTCATCTGAAGGAAGCAACTAATACTTGAACTTTGTTTAGTTGCAATTTGTACAATTTTAATTCATACTCTTCTTAAGTATAAAAGAAGAACAAAAAAACAAAGCAAGCTTGCGTCATAATGAACTGAAGGTAGCGGGCACTTGGGGCGATTTCATCCATAAATGGCTTTATCTTGGCCTGCCCTGACTTGACAAAAAGCACACCAATTTGCCTACCTGTTTTGTTTAATTCCAGCCGGTATGTGTAAGGAACTATGTGGGGGGGGAAAACAAAACCCACATCATAAGTGTACAGGAGGACTGTGTGCAGATGGTATTGTCCACCGACCTTTAGGGACGTAGGGATTGGTCTGCATATGGTCAGGTACTTGCACCTGAGAGGGTCAAAACCCACTTGTGCTGTAAGTAACACATGCACACATTGGTGCAAGGTCCTTACAGGAAAAAAAATATTCTGAAGGAAAAATAGCGTGGCAAATGGCCACTAAAGCTGTGGTTGTAATTCTGCTCCAATACTCGTGTGAACTGTAGACAATGTTTACAGTAATAGTTGTTCAGCAGTTTATCGTCTGTGAAGACTCCTTGTCGAATCTTCAAGTTTTTCTCAGTTGGCATACTAAAAGGCATCTTTAGTAATTTCTTTCATTTTTCCCCTGTTTGGAGTGCTGAGACCCACCTTCAACGTATTGCAGGAAGTCTGGCATGTGTTGCTTGTGGACTGAGACATCTGATGAGTGTGCACATTTTGGTTTGTTTAGGTTGGTTTAACTAGAAACATGTGAACAAAAGGCGGAACAGAAAAACAATTCATGCCATTGGTTTCATGATCGCTACTGTAGCCCACAAGTAAACCTGGGAATCTCTTATGCAATTCAAGATGAACTTAATTGAGTCAATACAGTAGCAAAAGCCACCAATGTAGAGTTAAAACTTTCAGGCCGCATTAAGGCCCAAAATTGGAATTCGTCAGCCATTACTTTTTTTTTTCCCTTTCCTCTTTTCTCTTTTTAGAAAAAATGGCTATCATAAAAATTCTAACAAAAAGTTTCTCCCAACAAGTATCAAAAATAAACTTTTTATACTTTCTTACAAAAAAGACCACGATATATCTCAACAACAATGGTCCTAAGATTCTTTACTAACTAAACAACAACAGCTGCGATTCAAAATTTGTTTCTTAAATATAAAACTAATATTCATTTAATGGACCCCCTATGATGGAGAAACTTTACACACAAATGTACAAAATTGGAGGGGTCATAGTCATCACCCACAAGGTGACATGCACATTGGTTAAAGATTTGACATGATGCCTTTTCCACAAAGGTGGACGTATAATTGCTTTTACGTATAGTGGCCCACCCTCTGGGTGACCTCAAGAAACAGGGGATAGAAAGCTTTATCAAAACAAAACTTTTTTTTTGTTTCAATATCAATCTGTTTAGAAACAAACATCTTTAACTTCTGGGTATAATTTTTTATACAATATAAAATCAAATTTCACTCGTCGTTCTCCTCTTTGGTATGCAGAAGTTGAGGTATTTAAGATGTGGCTCCTGTAGGAAATCAGTTCTGATCACCACGTTGTCCTCGACGTCTTTGCTGCATCTGAGGAGGAGGTTGATTCTGCGTAATCATGGCGCGGATTCTACGTTGTGCTGACTGTAACAAAGGTAAAACGGAATTTGAAAGATAAAATTAGTAAAATACGTTAGTCATTAGCTAAATATCGTATTACCGCTCTTATACCCAAAACCTTAAATAAAGAAGCTTCCATAAAGTAACACCAGGTGGACGGCACCAGAAGATGGGCGCCCTCGGACCAACCTGTCATGCTGGTGACCGTAGGCCACACTGCTCCCAGCAGGCACTGGCTGTCCATTCACTATTGTTTTCCGGTTAGGAGAAAGTGGAAGACGGTGGGTGGACCAACACTTAAGGTTAAGTATTTTAGGATAAGAAAAACTAATTTTATCTTTAAAATTCAGTTTTCACTTCCATCCGAAAATACTCCCTTTAGCTATAGGCCGAATTCGTCCAAAAGAAGGTGGGTCAAGCCTAACCCAGACCTACACACACAGCAATAAAATTAGAACAAACTCGATGAAACAAACTAGAACTTGGTCTTGTCTACTGTCTAGTTTCAGAATCGTCCAAAATAAGAATAATACTAAGTTCAACCAAGCAGTGAAGCCGAGCTCTTGATACTCCAGGACACTGCCAAGAAGCGGTATCGAATAGGCGCCTTAAGGGGCCAATGAAAAACCACGTGGCAGTTTTTTTAAGCCACTTTTAACCAACTTGACATGAACGTATTATTTACACGTCCAGAAAAACTCCTCCCAAAAGCAGTAACGATGTATATACACGTCGAACTTTGAAGGGGACCTGCGGGTCGAAAAACACAATTTTCGGCCAAAATATCGAAATGTGAAAAGCTGAAATTCGTTACCGGACGTGTTGTGCATCGATTTCTATGAAAAAAAACCTTGACCAATGTCTATAATTTTATAAAAAGTACTTTAGTTGAGTGTAGACTCACTAAAAACTACAAATGTGTCGCCATCATTGTTTTTTTCCTCAGTTAGAAAGCAGAAAAGTGGTCATTTTTGATCAGCAATAGTAGTCGAACCATTTGACTGGGCACCGCCATCTTGGATTCGTTGGAAAGCTGGAATACCCCTCTCTATCTAGGCCTCTCAACATGTTTTTCTAAAGTATCTGAAGATCGCATTCCCTCGTTGACCGGTTGGCACCACGTGACCGATTTGGCACACTCATTGGCGAAGTGCGATTTCAACATGGACGCTGCCGCTCGCTTCGGATTCCACGTGAGCGCTTGTGTCAGTGGCTTGTGTTTTAGTACGTCGTTGAAAATCACAAGCAGGATGATGTTTCACGGCATTAAAAAGTAAAATCAGCAGCCACAATGCAAAACTAAAATGGAAAAGGAGCCTATAAACCTTCACACCCAAGCTCAAGAAGACATATTTCCAGATTTCCCTGGTGTTGATTCCAGATTAACCAATCGTCTAGAAAAGCGTGAGCTGATCGTAAGTGATCTAAGCTGATGCCGATTATCTAAGGTATCCAAGATGTTGTAAGTGCCCCAGGATTTGGCAAAAATCCGGCGTGAAAACGAGAGGGGCAGTGCTTAGATTGAAAGGTAGCACGTCGATTTAATAGGTTAGCCATCTACGATGAATTGGAAAAAATTGAAATACCAACAGGTGCAAAGGAACTCCCCAACCTTTCATTCTAACGAGGTTCCACTGTAGGAATAAGTTTGATGCAACCTTAGTTTAAAAAAAAAATATTAAAATGTATTCTTTCATAATGACAACCCACATATAACATTACAATTTTTAAAACCCATGAGCTATTGGTATAACAGTAAGGCTAGGCCGCTACCGATATTGGCATCGGTATCGGACCGATACTAGCGGTATCGGTTAACGGCTAACTGTTTTGGTAAAATATCGGATTTTGCCAATATCTTCGCCAAAAAATTGACAATTTTTCGATGTTCCAATACACCATTCAAACCGTTTTTTCGAGAGCTTTCCAATGGTGCTAATTTCAAAGTGATAGCTTCACTCTTTTTTTTTTAATTATTTACCAAAAAACAAAAACGGGTTCCAAAAAAAGCACTTTACTGTAAGAAGCTTGCTCATAGAGCTTTGAGATTGGGAATTTTTTTTATCAAATTCATAAACAATAATGGAAGAAACATTTAACTTTACGACATCGGTGAAGAAACATTGGACTGTATCGGTACCGGGTCGGCAAAAGTTGATATCGGCCAAGCCTTATATAATAGGGTTGAGGAGGATTTGAATACTTTTATGGGGTAAATAGCCTAAAATTATGAACAAGCAAAATATTTTTAATGATTTTGCTAAATCACCAAAGACTCATCTCTGCAACAGTCAACAGTCGGTTCACTGGCGAAAAAACCTGCAACTTTCTTCGTTCTTTTAGCTATTACAGTACAACTAAAAGCTGCCACTTTGTGTTGGTGTCGTATTTGACGTCTTAAGCCAAGTTCCTAAAAATTATGATAAAATGGGAAGAAAAAAACCGTACATTACCTGTACAGAATAAAATGGACCAATTATGTGAACTGAGGTGTCTTCTGCTGAGGTATTTTGGCTTTCTTCTGGTAGTTTTATTATAGAGCCTGTTACTCGTTGTAGCTCTCGAACCTAAGAAAAAAGTTGTATCATTTTGTTAGTATTGCTACACACAAAACTAGTTGCAGAGTTTGTTGAGATCCCATTGTTGGATTGAGTTGGGACAACAAATTAAGTGATGAATGTACAAAATACTAGGCAGAGCAGACACTACTGAGTACAGACACACATATCCACTGCCACCAGCTATACATGAAAAGAACAGAGCTTAAGTGATGAATGTACAAGGGCCAGCCTACCCAAGAATTTTCCACTTGGTAAGCAGCTATATCGTCAGTTGCAGCTGGAAAGAGGGGGAAAAGCTGATGGCACTGCTCGTACTGGAGGCTACGTTGCCAGCAAAATTCAAAAACTCATCTTTACAGCAAGGCTGGTTAAAGATGGTTTTTGTTGCCCAACCGAAAATATACCGTAAATGGTGTATTAAACGCCCAGTTGGAGCTAAAGCCCACCCCCTCTAGAATGCTGTTAAGGTCAAAATCATGAAACGATGGAGCTAACGCCCACCCCCTAAATCTTTTCGGTCACAAAATTAACTAAAAGCATCATATTTCTCTCTCACATAAGCTACTTAATATTTTTTAATCACAGTAGTGCTTTTACCAATAATTAGGAGTAAACCAGTGACTCGGCAATAACTGTCCTAAATGATCTTTGAGTACCTTTAACCTTGTAGTAACTTGGGGTTAGGAAAATAACATGGATGACGGATTTTCAGGTTACACGAAACGTGGACCAAAAGGTTTATTTCTTCTCTTCAACATTATTTTCCTTGAATTCAATCGTTTTCTAATCATAAACTTAAATAAACTACGTTACAAAAATAGGCCAGGATTACAATCGATATTCAGCCGAGTGCATCAGGATGGAGATCTGAACACTAGGTCATCAATCATAGCTCAGCAGTAAATAATGACTTAGTCCTATTGTATCCCTCACCTCAAGTTTAAAAATAAATATCAACATTGTGTGTTATTAAATGAGAACAAATGAAATTAATAATATAAAATTAATGAAATTAGATATTCTCAAAATTAATTTGTTAATTTACTGCTGAACTGCTCGCAAGTGGTTATCATGGATACCACAATGATAACGGCAGGGTGCACTAGTTTGCGCTTTTGGTTCCCAGCAAAAGTAATTGAAAATTATAACTTTAAAAAGTGTGTTTTAGAATTTTCATTTTGCACAGCTAAATAAAATTCCTCTGTAACAAACGTTATTGCTTAATAATAACATAATAATAATGTTTAAAACCTTACTTTGTTGCACCACAAGACACATGCAGTTTTACTGGCAATGGTGCACCTTCCAGATAACCACTTGAGTGCAATCGTTTGCTTTGTGAGCGAGCTGTAGAGACTACTGCAATTCAAATTTATTGCATTTAAGCCTGTTTGAATTTAATTAAACTGATGTAAACTGCTTCCCAAACACTTGCAACTGTTAATGATACAAGGAGCTTTTAAAAAATAACTCTTGGCTGTGGTGATTGTTCCAAAGGTAAAGTGCTTCAAATTAGGCCTATATAAAACTGAAGAACGATGTGGTTTCCTAGGTTTACGAGGTAGGTTTACTTAAAACTCAACAAAATTTTTTACAATTTTTTTTTTAATTTAATATTAAAGGATTCACATAATACACATTGCGGAGGTTTAATGTAAACTCGTGTAGATGTATAAAGAGTCAGTTTTACCATCAAAGTTGTGTAGAAAAACTCAGTGGAGAGATTTGTCTGGTTGATTCCGATAATATACGAGGCTCGCACAGTTATTTTGTTTTATTTTGTATGATAATCTTTTTAACACCCACCCCCGGTTTTAGCCAAATTAACGGCATAAGCCCATGGGTGTTTAATACGCGATTTACAGTACATTACCTGTTTTATATGCACTCTCAGGTTTCAGAGCTTCTTCCAGAGAAAAGAGACGAAAGTTAGCATCCCTGCCAGTCTCGTAGTTATTCCACTGCACCTGCGCGGACGCAGTCCTACCTATATGAACGCCGGCGGTCATTCATTCCTCATCTCTTCCCATAATGCTCTCAATCGCCACCAAGGCAACTCGAGAGGGGAGGAAGGGCGGGCCTGTTTTGTAAAACAGATAATGTTTATTTTCGGTTGGGCAACAAAAACCATCTTTAACCAGCCTTGCTGTAAAGATTGAGTTTTTGGTTGCCTTCAAACATCTCCATTACCTGTTCTATACGCACTTAACAGACTTCGTCACCGGAGGCGAGCCTTGGTGACGGGCGCCCTGAAGTCAACGAAACTGAAAGCAACCGGTGTAGCGGGATGAAAGATCTTCCTTTAGGTCTTGAAGAGTTTTGTTGTGTAACTGGTTGGTGTAGGTGCATCGGAGGCATTGGTTTGCGACAAAAACAGCTGGAAGCGGAAGAGTCCACCGGAAGAGGCGGTTGAAAGCAGATTCCAGGGTAAAGTGCCACCTTGAGGTTAGGTGACTGGAACCCTTAGAGATCGCAGCAACAGCAAGTTATAGTGGGCAAGTTGTACTGAAGAGGGCAACAAAAACCATATTAACCTAGTCTAGTACTGGAAAGGACGGCAGACTCGGACCGAGGTCATGTAGTTGGCCTATCAGAACGTTGTTACGTTCCGAGGTATCCCTGCTGAAAAATATGAGCAGCTGTTTGGCCTGGCGATAGCGGAGGAAAGGCCAGAAGGAAGACCGAAGGCAGGTCCGTGGGGATCGGGACGGACCGGATCGTAGAAGACTTACGACGGGTTAGGTGCCCTAGCGCCTTTTTTTTTGTTAAGAGGTGTCCCGGAACTGGGTTGGGACGACGTGGTCCTGGGAAGGCCTTCGAGAAGGCAATGGAAAGGCGTTGTCCATACATGGCCAGGAACGGTAAGGGCGAGGAACGTGTGAGTTGAGTCGAACAGAACAGAGGACCAAGAGGTAAGTCAATGAAGTGCCATAGGGCTAGGAGGCGGAAAATAATAGGCGCAGGAGGCATGATAGCTTGGAACAGTTCTCCCTACTGCCGATAGGTAGAGGGAACGCAAGGCACTGCTGGCACAAGGAGGCGGGAGGTCAGGATGGAGCAGTGTCAGCTTTGGTCGCCTGGAAGATAAAACATTGTTCAAAGAGGAACGTGAGCAGCAGAAACGGACGGGACGTCGAGGCGACCTGATAACTGGAATGTTCAGTATCAAATGGGGGTAGGTCCCAAGAAGATAACTGGGAGAAGTGGATCAGCATTTGTGAGAGAGGAACGTGCTGGTTCCGTTGGAGGGTTGCCTGGTTATTGATAGTAATGGAGCCAAGTTGGCAATTTCAACTGTTGAATGGAGGACAGGGAGGATTGGGCATAGCACAGCACTTGTTGGATACGAGGGGAGGGAGAAAGATGATAGGGTGTAGTCGTGTAAGCCTAAAAAAAAATGGAGGGTTGTGCAGGAACGGGTGCGGAAGAGAAACGAAGAGAAGTCTGAACATTGTGTCGCAGGTTCCGGAATTGGTGCGAGAGAAAGGCTGTTGATGAAGCGGAATTAGGATGCTGGGAAGGACTTGGGTCCCGAAAATAAGTAGAGAGAACTGGAGGAGCGGAAAATGAACCGTGCTGGAATTTTAGCATTGCCAGATCTATGAAGGGATGGAGCAGGTTCGGAGAAGCTGTGCGGAACGAGTGAACAGGGTACTGTGAGGAACTGGATGGTAAATCCAGAAGGCGTGGAAGCGGTGAAGCAGCCCTCCGTGCTGCAGACTGGCGAGTGCCAGCTCAAAGTCCGAGGTTTCTAGTGTAGAGGTTGGTGACGAGTAGAGTTTTTATGGAAAATGGACTTGTGGATTGCAAGTCATGCGGTTGAGAAGCGTGCTGGAACGGTAGGAGAAATACAGCTGGGAATACGATGACGGTCTTTTGGATTGAGGGATGCTAAGGGCGAGACTGGAAGCAGTAGTAGAGTGAGCCGTAGGCTCCTCGAGGCACATCAGGACCGAGGCCTCCAGGACCAACGCAACCCTCCGTTTGGAAAGAAGGGATTGGCTGCGTACGTCCTGTATGTATCAGTAGCGTCGGTGTTGTGGGAGGGACGGCAGAGGGTTTTTTTTTTTTATTTATTTATTCTTTTTTTGAGGTAACGGGCAGAACCCCAAGCGTGCGTTCCGATCAAGCGGAACGTAGGAACGCAGAAGCGAACGGACGGTTGCAGGTACGAGGGACGAGTGTAACTATAGTTTACGGAGGTGAAGAAGGTCTCGAGTCGCAGCGAGTTGCTTCCTGGTGGCGGAAGGAGGGAGCGAAGCTCGGAAACAGCAGGAAAAGCCAGAAGCAGTGGAGGGTAGATAAAATTGGAGTCACATCCGGAGGGTGAGAAGCAACATACAGATTGCGGAATACAATGTGTTGTGTTTCAACCGTCCGTCCTGATGACTTGCGGCAATCTTAACGATGATAATACTTTTAATTTTCTTGGTCGGTGGAGGTCTTTTTAGTCTTCATAGTCGGAAGTTCCTTAGTCTTTATGGGCGGTGGAAGTTCTTTAGTCTTTATGGTCGGTGGATAAGGAGCGGAGGTAATGAAGTCATTGGTGAGGCGTAGTGGTGGCAAGTTTGTATGGTCGAAGAAGAGGAAGCGGCCTGGCCGCTAAAGCCTGTCCGCTTCGGATGGGAGGTTGATGGAGAATCTTGGGATGTGTGATCCCAGACTTATAGTGTGAATGAACAGGTGAAGACGCTGGGGTTATGTCTTTTGTACAGGAATGGCGTGAGGATGTAAACACCGGCGGGTGGATGGTTCTCGATTTTCAAGGAGGGTGGTGGTTTGGTGGCAGAGGAGCGAGTCCTCCTATGGTAACATAATGGGAATGCATGGTCGGAGGGGAACGATAGGCGGGTCCAAGGATTGTATATTGGATATTGTAGTGGAGTGCCTCATCACAAACTAGGTTAACAGTAAGTGCCTTGGGAGTGGATGGTCCGGAGTCGACTGTTGTGGCAGGACTTCGGAAGGACATTCCGGGGGTCGCAGAAAGGTCTGTAAGCAGCTCGGAGGAAGGAAAGCTGGGGAGGACGCAGCGTCTGTTTCGAGAGGAATGGTAATGAAAGGCGATGGTAGGATCGGCGGTGGGAATGAAGATGCTGTGGAGGCCAAGCTGAAAGGGATATCGGAACGGAGGATGTTACTGGGGAACCAAATTATCGAAATTATTGCCTTTATGGGTGCTGATAGGAAAGTGAGAAAGAAGGTCGGGAAATCTCCGACGGTGACTGACGGGGCTGTTGATAAAGGGAGGTGCCATAAGAACATGGCCGGGACGTCGGGCTGGTGTTTGAGGGATACAAGGTCGACGGAGGGGTATAGGCCCCTCCGTAGTGGTTGGGACGGAAGCACTTTGGTACGCGGAGAGCCGGAATGGAGACTCGGTTGAGTCGGAAGGATGTCGTTGCCCAGTTGAACCTGCGGAATGGAAGGAGGGTGAAAAGGAATGACCGCCTGTCCTGTGGTGTATTGTTGTGTTCAACTGGAGTATCCTTGTAAGAGGAGGTCAACATGGAAGGCTGAATGGTCGTTCCAGGAGCGGAGGCGTTGGAGCCAGTATGGGTCGTAGTGGAGAACCCGGTGAGGGCGGCGTCCTTCCGCGGAATGATGGTATGCGGAGGGGATTGTGGACCTGTAGGGAGCTGGGTGCGACCACTCGCTGTGGGAGGAAGCCACTCACAGAAGCCACTTGCAGTGGTTGCCCTAGGGGAAATAAGGATGCTGCGCTGGAGCTTATATGAGCTGTCTTCAAGGCTGCACATGCGTCGTACCGTACGAGCCCGACAGTAGAAAAAGGACGAGCTGGTTGCGTCGTCGGAGTACATATTTTGAAAGGAGGGCTGTGCAGTACGGTGCGCAGATTGAGGCGGCGGAGGGATATCGTACCCCATCCAACAAAGCAACAGCATTTAACGTTGGAGGGAGGAGAGGTGAAAGCCTATAGCAGGCAGTGAAATGGTCCACCCCAACAAGGCTGCGCGGAGGTAATGCGCAGCGGGGAAGGGGACCAAGGACGAAGAATGTCGCTAATCCGAACTGATCCGCGTACCGGCCGCACGCAACGAAGACGTGAGCCGCCTTGGGCAGGAGCCAAGAGGAACGGCCAGTTCTAGGGAAGGCAGCCAGTGGAGGGCGGAGGAACGAGGAACGTGAAGCGGACGAGGAGCTGAAAGAGCAACGCATTGCCTGGCAGCGCAGAGAAAGCGAGATGAGGAATGAATGCCCGCCGGCGTTTATATAGGAAGGACTGCATCCGTGCAGGCGCAGTGGAATAACTACGACACTGGCAGGAAAGTCAACTTTCGTCTCATTTCTCTGGAAAAAGCACTGAAACCTGAGAAAGTACATATAAAACAGGTAATTGAGATTTTCGAAGGCAACCAAAAATGCTAATGTAACCAAGCTTGTTGTGCAGGTGCAGAAGGTCGAACTTTACACCATTTGCCTGACAAAGCCAGCTGAAGGTTGTAGACCATTTGCACGACTTTGTGGCAGTCTTTGTTGTGAAAGTGGGCGAAAAACAAAGTTGGTCAAAAATTTAACGAATGGTGTAATTCCGTTCGAAAATCCAGTAATTATTAGGGATGTGCGATACTCGAAAAATTCGAGCCGAGTATGCAACTTGTAGTCGAACTCAGCTCGTTCCTTGCATCCATACGCGGAAAACTCGAATCCGGTGAAAGTGTGGTAAACTTTGCCAATTTTTGACCGATTTTGACGATCAAATATACCAAATTCATTCGAGTGGTGAAGTTATGCCCTAAAAACTGGAAAACCAGTTGCACATGTGGACTCGCATAGTGTAATAACTAAGATGCTGCTTAACGGACTAACACAAAAAAAAAAAGACACTGCTGGCAAATAAGTGTGTTGATCAAATACTTGAACTCGGCTCGCTACTTGCTTCTTCTGTTACAAACTTGGCTCAGCTTGACTCGAATTAAAATTATTCTACTCGCACATCCCTAGTAATTATCCAAATAAAAAATTGTAATATGGAAACAGTTTAAGTTATAGATATCGGAAACCAATCCGATCTGCATCGGTGCAGTCTTAGCAATTCAATGTGAACCACCCAGCTAGCCAGAAGTGTTTGTTGGGTGTGTATGTACGATACTAGAGGTTCTAATCTATATCTATATTTCACTTTAACAATGTCACTTACATTTTGTCCTCCTTTGCCTATTATTCGTCCAACCTGACTGGATGGCACCATGATTTCTACTTTAAGGCGAACGTCATCTGTTCCAGCAAACCCTTCTTCCCGCATTTTCTCAAATATAAGGAATTGAGCCTGTTAAAAAAAAAGTACTTAGCAACCTAAAACACTTACCCTTAATTATTGGCGAAATATCATTTATTTATGCTCCTCGCTCAAACTATAATTCAATTGCATTGTTAGCTCTTTACCAGGTGACATCCTTGCCGATTACCCAGCAAGCTGCCACCTGTCCATCACAATCGTTTTGCAAACAATCCTGTTCAGCGATAGGGGATGGTGGGCACATTAACACTTAAGTTTTAACACTTAAAATTAGTTTTTACTATCCTAAAATACTTACCTTCAGTAATTCATACTAAATCACTCGATTTTGGATTTACTCTGCTCGAAACAAAAATCAAGTTATTTTTTGTCACACCCATGCGTTTGCACGCCTGGCGATGATACCTGTAATCTCACGCCAGTACATATTATGAATTAGCCACCATAGGCAAATGGGGCAACGGTTCACTTCGTGCCACAAAACTGCAATTTAAGAACATGCTTCATAATTTACGTCCACAGCCCCAATGACATCCCTTGAACATTGATGAAGTTGTATTTGACAAGTGCGAAACGAATACGGTTTCAGCAAGCGAAATAGCAGAAACGTCGCTTGTTTGGGGCTCCATTCTACTGAATGGCTGACACCCAGGCCTGGGACAATTTTTACCAATTGATCATTTAATATCAATTAGCTCTCACCCACAAAGATCTCTAGACAGACTGTTTCGCCCTTGTCAAACCTTTTCGCGCTTGCTGAAACCGTATTCGTTTCGCACTTGTCATTTGCCCTAGCAAGCGTAGCCTAGCTCTCATCCACAAAGTATTCTCTACTGACGAGCCCAAACAAGGGCGAAACAGTCTGTCTAGAGATCTTTGTGGGTGAGAGCTAATTGATATTAGAAGTTGTATTTGTTAGGCCACGAATAAGCGGGCAGTCTGTACCAACCAATGAGCCATGAAAATCGAGGAAGTGGCGGCTGTCAGCCAACAGGTGGGATGCCAGTCCCGAAAACCACAGTATGTAGATTAACAGGAGAGATGAAATAGTTTCGGGAATGAAGAGTATTTCACGGGGTGCATTGGTAAACCCCTAAAAATAGCCTGGAACAAAGTGGCCCACAAAAGGCAGAAAGGCAGACTAATGAAAACTATTTGAATGGGTTAGTCACATCCAGCACAGGGCATCCCATCTGCGGGACGGGGGGGGGGGGGCATGAAGCAGCACACCACTGTGCTATCAAATGTAACCTCGGCAAATAGCCGTCCACATACTACTGTGCTAGGCGTAGTCCACAAAAATACCAAATTTGGCCTCGGCATTTGACTCCCTTGCATTCTGCCAATTTAGCACGTTTTGCCTGAACAAGCACTACACTAGTAAACCTATGTCTACAGTTGTGCTGAAGGGTCCAAATGGCAGCCTGAATATTGAAAACCAATATTAACAGTAAGGACAACAATATCCTACCAACATTAGGACGCTACTGACGAAAGCTTCCAGAAACAATAGCGACATAGGAATTTCGGATCGCCACTAGCTGCTAACGCAGGTGGCAACTTCCTTGTGAATCGAAACCGAAGTGAATCCCGCAAAATCGAAGGAGTCGCGCGAGACCGGAAGTGAACTCGAGGCGATCGGCATATTGACAATACTAAGAAACATGCTCGCTGCATTCAGCTATTCAGAAGGATACAAAAATGGCAAAATAAAACATCAAGTGTCAGATTCTATGTTTGATCTAGAGATTAAGCGTTCATGGACCCTTGCCAGTGTCGCGAACCTCTGTACATCGTATTTACACTGCGCAGCCTCCGTTTATAAAGCACCGTCAACGGTCGAAGCTTCATCTTTTATTCCCCTGTAGTGCCCAGGTGGCGACACGGAAAGGTAATGTACGTTTTTACTAAGGCAATAGAAACCAAATCAACCAGGTGACCCTGGTATTCTGGTGTTTTTATATGACATGGAAATATCTATTACCTGAGCTTTTAGTTAGCATTCCACAGACCTCATCAAAGGTGGCGGGCGCCACCTCGAAGGACACCCTATGGTTGTGAGCTGGCTCCCCAAAGGTCAAGACTTTGCAAGCGATCGAAGAGAAGTGTTGTAGGACGAAGTGATCGTGTTGATTAAGGGGTTCAGAGTATCCGCCTAGCGGACACGAGTGGACCGAGACGGTAGAGTCCCGCGGCTTGTGACAACAAATCCAGGATATCGTTAGACGTAAACACAGTAGAGTTACTCCCAAGACGCTGCTTCATGTCGGTGATTGGCGCATACTGTGAAAAGCCCAGAACGCCGAAACAGCTCGAAGTTCATGGGCAGTGACGTGGAGTTCGTGGTCGGCACAGTCGTTGTTGAGGGCGTCGTAAGCATGAAGTAAGACCTTCACGATCCATGATGCGACCATCCTGGCAATTGTTTTGACAGATCCAGGCCTAAATGGAATGAAGAGTTGTGACTGGCCCCGTCGGAGAGGCTTATATTTCTTAGGTAGACTCGAAGGACCTGCACCGGTGACAGCGCACATTCTGGTTCGTCTCCCAGAATGTTGCGAAGAGCAGGAATAATAAAAGGATGGGATCGTTCACAAGGCTTCTGTGTTTTGGCTCGGACAGACGACGTGGGGGTCAGTCTCTTTCGTAGTCATCTAGAAAGAAACAGTCGGCTGGTGTAGCAGAAAGTGCCTGCATTTCGCTGCAACGGAGACATGCTGCTAAGGCGACCAGAAAGCGACTGAGATAACACGCGAGAGCGGCTCGTATGGGGCCGAAAGCAGAGACGTCAAGTCGATGGAAAGATCCCAGTGCGGAAAAAGGCGTTGCACCACTGTCTCTCGATTTCAAAAGACATGAAAAGGGCAGAGATCCGAAAGTCGTCTCAGAGATTAATGCTTCCCAATGCTTTAAAGACTTGAGTTCAGTGCCGAACAATACACCAGAATTGTGGACCCTCTGAGGCTCTCTGCTTGTGTGGCTGTCGATGTGGGCCCCCATCCATTCTTTAGCCTTACTTAAAGAGGTCGTCTTGGAGTGTCCGTAAATCAGGTACGAGCCGAGTCCCTCCGCATTGAATCGGGGACGCAGTGGTTCTGTCGAGTGTGGGTTAAAGGGGAGCCGCTGGGCTCACACGAGAGGGACCAGGAGACTGGTCATCGGCCGAAAGGGTCCAGGCGGCAGGGAAGCACGGACAGGTCGTGGACAAGGTTGAAAATTTGGGCA